>JAZGTJ010003941.1:18984-32875 GCA_036877575.1 Botia almorhae
GAACCATCCCTTTAAAAACAAAGGACACACACTAGCTATAATCAAATGACACATCAAAAAATTTTACAGGTTGCTAATTATTAAAGCTGATGACATTTTGCTTTTCACTAAAATAGAAAAAAAGAATTCACTATTTTCTTCCTGCGTGAACACAGCCTAAATTAAGGAGTAAAACCAGGATTAACACTTTTATTATATAAACCTTTAACTGCAGCCTGTTTCAGACAACACGTGGTAGGTTTAAACTGCCTTGTGTCTTTCTGGCTCTATGCAGCTCAGTACTTTGCCAGCACCATGATGATTGTAGGCCTGTCAGTTGTTGTGACCGTCCTTGTTCTGCAGTTTCATCATCATGATCCACAAGGAGGCAAGATGCCAAGATGGGTGAGTGGAAACTCTTTCAACATTTAAGTAGATGGTTAATATCAGCCAGTATGCCACTGGCACCAGAGTGATAAGAGCAAGAATTTTATATGTATTTACTTTATTATTCCTTGCATTATGCCAAACAACATATGTAAAAGACACAACAGTGGTAGACCACAGGACTGTGCACTCAGAACTTCATGGTCACCATTACTTAAATTTGCAACTGTACACCTTACAGTAAGTTGCTTCACCCTTACTAGGAGCATGAAACCACAACAAAGTGGTTAGCAAAATGTTTAGCTGTTTGGAAAGCTAAAGAACAGATCAGATACTAAATTATGTAATTAACTTTAATTAAATATTTATAATAAAATTAAAAATACTGCTTTCTGTTCAAAGGCATCTGAAAGCACTAGTGTTTAATCCACAAAAATCCACCTGGAGAATTTGCTTTAAAAAATCTTTGTATATAAACATATACTTAATGTGGGTGGGCTTCCTGAGAGTTCTAGAATGACTAGTGTGGTCTGCTTCATGATTTCACACTGCTAGAGGTAATGAGGTCTTTTCTTATTAAATTTTAATCTCCCCTCTGCTACTCTTACAAGAAAGAACTCCTATGTACAGCTTCTGGTGTTTCTTATTTGGTTCATGTCCAGTGGGAAGCACCTGCAGCTTGAAGTGAGCCTGAATCTTTAAACACACATGAGCCTTTAGTGGACACTTTCTGCTAAAAAACTTATAAAATACACAGACTTCACACACTGCATATTTGCATTATAAAGGGCAAAATTCCTCATTAACTAATGAGAAAGCCTTATCTTTTCCCTGCTCTCCTAAGGTGCGGGTGATCCTGCTGAACTGGTGCGCCTGGTTCTTGCGCATGAAGAAGCCAGGTGAGGACAGAAAGCCCAGCTTTAAATATGACCACTCTCCAGTTCACCATGCCAGCGCTGGCAGCATTCCGATGGGGGTGATGCCTGGTCAGCCAACCTCTACCAACTCCACCACCAACGGGCACATGAACCTATACTTCGGCTACCACTCACTCGACAGTGCTTGCTGCCCACCCAGCAGTGATTCGGGTGTGTCCTGCAGCGGAGGGCGTGTCGGTGGTTCGCTCAATGAGGATCAAAGGGAGGCGGTTAGGATGTTCACAGGAGAGCAGGAGATCCATCGCATCCTGGCAGAAGTGATGTACATCGCCCAGCGATTCCGTGACCAAGATGAGGCAGAGGCAATCTGCAGTGAGTGGAAATTCGCGGCAGCAGTCGTCGATCGGCTCTGTCTGGTGGCGTTTTCACTTTTCTCCATTATCTGCACCTTTACTATTCTCATGTCTGCACCAAACTTCATTGAAGCAGTCTCAAAAGACTTCACATAATCATGACAGCATTGCATTTTTGCTTGTTCTTTTGTTGATTTTAGACAATATGTAAAACAGCACCATGTGATTGAGTGTGAAAAGTATCTACCACCAAAGTTGATTCCTTTCTCTTCTCATTGTTCCAAGATCAATGTGAACAATTGTTACAATAATTAAGAAAAAAACAAATTGTGTATTTTTGAAATGTAAGTTTTTGAACAAACAAACAGACACTTGGACAAGCTGTTTGGGTGATATTTTATGTCTTTATATACTGTACTCGACTGAGCATTTGGGTTGGTTTGTGTAAAAGTGTACTGAGTGTGCTAGCACTATTAGCATAGTTATGTGTCTGTGAGGCTTATGTGCGACAATACAAACTATTCTGTATCAAACTCACATAAGAGGGACATAATCCCTTTGAAAGTCACACTGTATTTTTCATACATTGGAGTTAAAAATAATATTTTGGCATTAATATTATTGTTTAGATAAAGGTTGTCCTAGCTAAAATACATTTGTAGCTAATGTTTCCTTGCCAAAGCAGCAATAACGCACATTTAAGGTAGAATTTTAGACACTTGTCACTCATCTTTATCATCTTAACCTTTTTTACACACATATTACAGTTGTTAGTGTGCTTTAACTTTCACGTGTGTCCAGTTTGTCCACGTAATCAAAGTGTCATTATTTTGTGACTTCGTTCTGACCCTGTGCTCTGTTATTATTATTATGTACAAATATTATGTAAACACTGTGAATATACTGTAAGTCATTTTGTTAGAAAATATATATTTAAAAAAAATAAAACAAAAAAGATTTATAGGGTAATGGCTTTTTTTGTATATTGAACAATGTGTGAGTGGCGTGTTTTCACCTAGTTTTGTTTCACTCACAAAACAGATATATATATATATATATACTACCTGTATGAACAGTTAGACTGTTTCAGACTGTCAGTTTTGTGTTTTAAAATTCACTTTGAAACACCACACTGAGAAGATAAATGCAACATCACAGTTCTTTTTGATTTCCATTTCATTGTTTAATAGATTTTTAAAGGTTTTCTGTTACTTATTCTCAAAGATGCTGAATGTTCTGTTAAGAAAGATCTACATTTTAATAGAAGGGACTGTAGCTGTGCTCACTCATTGAGCTGACAAAGTAGCGCCGAAGCTTTTGAGATCCAGTAGTCGCAGGGCCGGCTGGATGGCAACATCACGGTTACCACAAAATTTGTGGAGTGTCCTAAAGAATAACAATTAAGAGCAAACATAAAATTAAAACAACAGTTGTTGCCTGTGTTGCATAGCGTGTTTGTTATTTTGATAGCAGACCAATAAAGAGAGGGGTGTGTCTTGGTTTCTTTGTAGTTTCTCAGAAATCACTTACTGCACCTTATAACTTTAGTAATTGCAACTTAAATATGCATACCAATCATTTACATTTATCCATTGGGTAGATGTTTTTATCCAAAGCAACTTACAATACATTCAAGGTATACTTTTTTATCAGTATTAAAAAATACTGATATTTATTAAAACATTAATGAATTAATTATTAATTTAAATGGTAGAAGTATTATATGTTTCCTGGAAATCAACCTTTGCACTACTAACGCAATGCTCTACCAGCTGAGCTTCAGAAAAACAATCAAATATGCAAATATGTCTTTATAGCAAACACAAGAGGTAAATATGTAAAATATTACACAAAATGCACAAACTGACCTGTAGTAGACAGAGTTCCAGCACGAGCGGAGGTCTTGTACAATGGTGCGTGGTAGAGGGTGGTCTCTGGAACATAGTTTTGCTGAGGTTCAAAATGTACCACAGGCAGCATGGGGTTCATCACCCTTGGCAAAGCATCTTCAATAACCATGTTGATGTCATCCCAGCGGCAAGCATCCATAAACATACCGTGAACCAAAACCCCATCCTCCGTAGTGGGAAGCTATAGAATCAGACCACAAAGATCAAGTCAGTCTGACATCAACAGTTTATGTAGCACAATCCAATGTGGTTTGTTTTGCAAAACAGTGACAATGTATTGTAACACATATTTTTGCCAACAGGCTGTTATTAATGGATGGGGCAGTATAAACTAAACAGCACCAAACAACATTTACCTTTATGCATTTGGCAGACGCTTTTATTTAAAGCGACTTACAGTTCATTCAAGTTATACATTTTGTCAGTGCATGTGCTCCCTGCAAATCGTACCCACAACCTTTGCGTTGCTAGCACAATGCTCTACCAACTGAGCTACAGGAACACAATATGGAACAACAAACCACAGCCTGTTAGTTGTTACTCATTTATTATACAAAAATGTTGTCTTAAAGGCAGAGTAGTAAGTCCATAGTCAGTCCATAGGTCTAGATAAACTAAATTGTGAATGTTCTCTTTATGCCAGACTGACCTCATTGTCCATGTCTAGTTCTTTCTCTGTTGTGAGGGTTTTCAGAGCTTCAGTGACAAGGGTCTGGTCTCTGTACACTGGTACCACGTTAAAACGAAAGTTTAGCTCATCAATGGGCAGGTTGTATTTGCGTGCATGATTCTGCAGTGCCCCTAAGAGACAAAGTACCAACTCTTTTGAACAGGCAGTAATGTCATTGTATTATAATTCTTGTGTGGGTTAATTTATCGTAAATAAACATTTTCTTATTTTCTCAGTGTCTAATTCTGGTAGAGCAGGTAGAGTAAAAATCCAACAGTTTTGCTTACCTGTGAGAAATCCTTGAGGAAAAAAGAAACCAGAAATCCAGAAGGACTTGGGCTGACCTTTTGTGATCCAACTCTGTTCACACATACACACAAGTTCAACCAACAGCTACTTGACAACTTTGTGAATTTAAAATGAAAAGAGTCTATTACAAGGATAACGGTCATTTGAGCAAACAAAAAAAGAAAAGAGAAGCAGAACAATAGCTCAGCTCTTTCACTACCAAGGACAGACAGACTCTTGTATCATTTCTAGTTCACATGTAGGACTCAGTAACTAGAGGACTGAAGGTTATAATTATTTGATGCATACTATTGCCTATATGACTTTGGAAAAGAACCTTGTCTTACAGATGGGTAGGACTATTCTTAGCAGGTAGTATCCATTCTTACATTTTATTTTATAGTAATTGCATGCCCTTTTGAGCTGCCCCAGTCCCTATCTGCTTTTATTGTGTGAAACACAATGTGCAGCTTTGAAATTCTGCTCCATGTAGCTCCATGTTTTTTATATGACAAAAGAAAATCATACACACTTGGAATGACATGAAGATAAGTAACAGATGACAGAATTTTTGGGTGAAATATTCCTTAAAGAAAACAACAGCTATGGGTTTTCAAGTATTATCTCTCACGTACTGTACGTAAGCCTGTGGACTTGTGTTCTGCAGTGTATTTAAAAGCAATCATGGTAATGTGTAGATTTCTCTGCTTAAATTTCATTTTACTTTTAAAATTTCAGAAACCTTTGACATTAATAGCATGATTTTAATTGTATATGTGTGTTTTGGTGTGTGTTATAAAGTATGTCAGAGCTAGTCAGAGCTAACGTCAAACCATAAAAGATCACCATGACCATGTGTGTCAGAGTGAAGTGAAAACCAATAGAAATTATGCTGTTGTATGCCTGTGAGTGGATGCACGTGTGGATGGCTGAATGAAGTCATTTGTGAGCTCCTTCTGGATCTATTCATGTGCCATAATACCAAAACCATACAGCTTGTTGCGGTCTCATTGGCTTTTCATCTGAAAACTATGTCCATGCTGAGTTCTCAGAATACAGAAAAAAAGAAAGAATGTTTGTGTGCATAGTTTAGTCTTTTAATGCATTTTATTCTATTTTTATTTAAATTGAAACTTAAATACCCCTTGCCTTTTTTAAATAATGTAACCTGCACATTTTAAGTCACTTTCACCCTAAAACAAACTCTGAGTTTCATTCACGAAAGTGAAAAGTAACATCTTTCCCAACATGTAAAAAATCTGCCAACATTTATATGTGTTATAAATGAGAATATCACACCAGCAACATTGAATCCAGAAGAGCAGATCCAGTCAGATTTAACAGCTGTATTCATACAGAGCTACACATTATATGCTCCAATATCAAGCCAATAACATGCAGCATGTATACAACACCCATACACACACACAAACACTAGAACAGCAGATAAAAGGGTCAGTGGATTGGGTGGTGGATTGGATGTTTCAACAACATCTACTGTATGAAATGAATTTAATGGCTGGGGCAAGCAGTGATTTGACTGAAATCTGGGTTTCCATTACACAATTTTTGCGTAAATCTTGCTATTGAAGTAATGAAACTGCCAAACACAGGCTGTTACAATTAAATAATCATTACACCTATGTTGTGTCTATACAGACCTCTATAAAAGCTGTTCGTAGGGTTAGGTCTTTAACCCAGCTGCCCAGAGGTTTGAGGGAGGGGTAGGCAGCACTGGCCCAGTGATCAGGAACTTGGTTATTCAGGAAACTGTTATAGATTTTCTCCATCTCTTCTGACATCACCACCAGACCTGCTATTGCCTTCTGCAGTGTATTTAGTGAAGTCTGGAAGAGCAGGAAGATTAGTGGGTGATCAATAATTACTGCAATGAATCTCTGTTTGATTAAATGTTGCAATCACCTCATCATTTGCAATCAATTTAAAATCATTCACAATCAAAATCTAGCAGCAAAACCTGTCACTTACTCTGAGCACACATAACAGGAAGTTAAAGCGGTCTACTTCCTGTCCAAGCACAGTGGTCAAAGAGTTCACTCTACCATTCTGGTCTTGTAAGAACAGGCTCTCCACTGCTGCATCCATATCCAATTTTTCTGTTTAGATACACATACATGCAGTCAAATAAACAGGCAGGTCCACAAGACTGGTTCTAAAACTAACTGAAGACAGTAGGCTTGCGTGAAGACAGCAATATGGGGTGCTTCTCATTTCTTATTTGTGCATCCTCAGTTATTTTTCTTGCTTTCTTTCCTCGTCTTAGCTCCACCCTCCCAAGGATGCGAGGAAAGGATGCAAGGACAGTAGCAGGAGACAAAAAACACTTTAGCATAAGATATACCTACATACGTTTCCTCACTCGTGCCTTCTTATGAAACTTCCTCACTCCTAATTCCTCACCTCAAGTGCAATTAGACAACTGAGATGTCAAGATGGCTGACTTTGATTGGTTTCCAGATCACTGGCTGGAGGACGGAGGAGCGAGGACACGAGGAACCATCAATTTGAGTATTGATAAGCACCAATGGCTTTTAAACTCACCAGGGATCCTAGCCAAGATGGAGTTAGCCAGCTCATGGACCATCTCATCATTACTCTTCCCTCCACCTGTTGTCGAGGAGCGAGGCTGAACCTCCAGAATGGTGCCGATCAGAGTCATCGTCTCCTGCCGCTATTTCAGAAAGACCAATCTGTGTGTTATTTGCCAGGCAGAAGGATCTTAATCCAAACACCCTAATTGCAGTGATAGTCCCAGTGTAGTGATGACATGCATAAATGCCAATACTTGGAAAAAGAATAATAATTTCTGCAAATCATAGTTTTTCAATTGAACTCCCTTGGTTCCTGATGGAGGCCCAAGGAGGACAGTGATCTGCTAAGCACTTGAAAAAGTGTACCACAAGTTACTCTAAATTAGGGCTGTACAACATATCAAAATAATCAAATTATCACAAATGTGCATCATAATATGCATATCGCAATGGTTTGCAATAACTGAATGATTTTAATACTTCAAAAAGTTCTATATAGTCAGTTTTTGGTTAATGCAGATAACAGCGACTTCTAACTGAAGCTGCAGTGACGCTTTTGTTTTCCCCCAAAAAAACACGTTGGTTATTTAATTGTTAGTTTTTAAATATATTTTAATGGAATTGAAAATAATTTTGCAAATTTAAACCATTATTGTGTCGCATACCATATATTGCATTATTAGAAAGTTTCGGCATATTACCTAGTTCCAGGGTTAGACACTTTGAATTGTAACTTCACTTCAATTGTAACTACCATACTTTTATGGCACAAGAACATTTGGTAAGATCCTTATAAGCAAGTTATAGCGAATTTTAAATCTAAAATGACTACAGTGCCGTGCAAAAGTATTCATACTCTTTGAACTTTTTCACATTTTGTCACCTTACAACTACAAACTTAAATGTATTTTATTTAGATTTTATGTGACAGACCAACACAAAATAGCATATAAATTGTGAAGTGGAATGAAAATGATATACTGTTTTTAAAATTTTAAACAAATAAAAATCTGTAAAGTGTGGTGTGCATTTGTATTCAGCCCCTTGTACTCTGATACCCCTAAATAAAATCCAGTGCAATCAATTGCCTTCAGAAGTCACCTAATTAGTTAATAGAGTCCACCTGTGTGTAATTTAGTCTCAGTATAAATACACCTGTTCTGTGAAGGCCTCAGTGGTTTGTTAGAGAACACTAGTGAACAAACAGCATCATGAAAACCAAGTAACTCCAAGACAGCACAGGGATAAAGTTGTGGAGAAGTTTAAAAGTTATAAAAAAAATCCCAAGCTTTAAACATCTCAAGGAGCACTGTTCAATCCATCATCCAAAAATAGAACAAGTATGCCACAACTGCAAACCTACCAAGACATGGCCGTTCACCTAAACTGACAGACTGAGCAAGGAGAGCACTGGTCAGAGAAGCAGCCAAGAGGCCCATGGTCACTCTGCAGATATCCACAGCTCAGGTGGGAGAATCTCTCCACAGGACAACTATAAGTTGGCCTTTATGGAAGAGTGCCAAGAAGAAAGGCATTGTTGAAAGAAAGACATAAGAAGTCCCGTTTGCAGTTTGCCACAAGCCATGTAGGGGACACAGCAAACATGTGGAAGAAGGTGCTCTGGTCAGATGAGACCAAAGTTGAACTTTTTGGCCTAAATGCAAAGCATTATGTGTGGCGGAGAAGTAACACTGCTCATCACCCTAAACACACCATCCCCACTGTGAAACATGGTGGTGGCAGCATCATGGTGGTGGCAGCATCATGCTGTGGGGATGCTTTTCTTCGGCAGGGACAGGAAAACTGGTCAGAGTTGATGGGAAGATGGATGGAGCTAAATACAGGACAATCCTGGAAGAAAACCTGTTGGAGGCTGAAAGACTTGAGACTGGGAAGGAGATTCACCTTTCAGCAATGCAATGACCCTAAACATACAGCCAGAGCTACAATGGAATGGTTTAGATCAAAGAATATTCATGTGTTAGAATGGCCCAGACCTAAAACCCATTGAGCATCTGTGGCAAGACTTGAAAAGTGCTGTTCACAGAAGCTCCCTATCCAATCTGGCTGAGCTTGAGCTATTTTGCAAAGAAGAATGGTAAAAAATTTCAGTCTCTAGATGTGCAAAGCTGGTAGAGATATACCCCAAAAGACCTGCAGCTGTAATTGCAGCGAAAGGTGGCTCTACAACGTATTGACGCCACACTTTTCAGATTTTTATTTGCTTTAAATTTTGAAAACCATGTATCATTTTCATTCAACTTCACAATTATGTGCTACTTTGTGTTGGTCTATTACATAAAATCTCAATAAAAAACATTTAAGTTTGTGGTTGTAATGTGACAAAATGTGGAAAAGTTCAAGGAGTATGAATACTTTTGCAAGGCACTGTAGTTATTTTAGATTTTAAATTCACTATAACTTGCTTATAAGGATCTTATCAAATGTTCTTGTGCCATAAAAGTATGGTAGCTCTTACACACAAGCATAGTTTTGTACTAGAGTGTGTTACTTCATATGATGGTACAGTAGATCAGTTGAGCATTACCTGAAAGGCCAGGTTGGCGTTTTCATGCATGCCAAAGATCTCTGGATCATCAATCAAAGGCAGATTCTCAATATATTGCTTATATTCAGCCAGACTGTCTAAATCAGAAGCAAAATAAATCCCTGCACAATAAAAAGGAAAGAGTGTGTTACAATACATTAATTTGCATCTTAGTACTTTCTATGTACTTTAGGAAGGTCACATATTTGGATAGCGAATGGATGTTTTTCTATATATTTTCTTTCTGAACATCTGTTGTTTGGGCAAAACCCTGCAAAAAGCTTATAAACAGGTAGTTGTATTCTAAACATGACAGTGGTTGACATGTTGGATCGCTTAAAGCACTGTTCTGAAAGTATCATACAGCCACAGTGTGCACAGCACTAGATAGTCCAATTCAATGTTATTTACACTTACACAAATTTTCTGCAAATTAAACTATACAGATAGAAGTATTTATTCATACAATTGAACAAATTTGAAGATGTGGCATTTCTGCAACACTAACAGCATCAAATAAAAAAATGTACAAATACATGTTTTCAAATGTACAGAAGCCCACAGAGACAATGCATTATTTTTCTGTTTCTTCTGTTTTTTGTTTTCTCAGTATAATTTCAGGATAACTCGAGATAAGTTTTTGTTTCTCAAGAAAACTTTTGATACACCATGATCCTGGGAAAACAAGACAGAAGAAGAATAATGCAGGGGCTCTGTGGGCGTGTGAAACAGTCATTGGGCCTTGGCAATGGCAAAAAATACCCACTTCATATTTAATTTATGTAATTAATGAGTGCGAATACCACATTTGGTATTTGATTAGTGAAGCGGAATCTGTGTCTGTATTATAAATCCATATATGTGTTTGTGTGTGTATAGGTTTGGCTTGTGAGGGAGACATTTTTGAAAATGGTCTCACAATTATGGAAAAAAAATTAAAACAGGGTAGGATTAGGGTAGAGGATAGAAAATATAATTGGCCTTGTATGTAACCAATGGAAGTCCATGTAAAGTCCTCACTAACATACTGTACTAAAACAAACTTGTGTGTGTGTACCTGATTTAGAGTACATGTAGCCCTCCTGTAATGTGGCTGGGGAGAAGAAACGCTTGAGGATGGTGCGCAAGCATCGCTGATCCCAGGCATCTGTCACTCTGCCTCCATACGTAATCTCACCTTAAGAAACACACACACATACACATGAACATATTTGCTGACTGCTTGTGTCCCTGACTGACATCATGCTGGAAATTAATGAGATGGTCTGACAATTTGCGAAGCGTCTTTCCCAAAGCCTCTCGTAATAACTTTACTGGAATATTCTCTCATTGTCCCCGAACGCCACCAGCTGCACCAGATTTAATAACATTTACTGTCACCAACTGATGGTCTGTAAAATGATGCACACTTAAAGCAATGCATGCATATTATGTTTAAATTATCCCAGTGTTAGTTAATTTTTAGAGCACAAATGATAGTCAGATAGTCAGAATGTATAGTCAGAAAACATGAAATTTTGGCTCAAGAGTCTAAAAGGCTTCATTTGATAAACAAAAGCATGCCAAAGTTTCAGTATTATCAGACAACATTCATGCATTTTTCCTTTATGTAAAATGCATGAAGCCGCACACACACAAAAAACACTAGCCATTGTCACAGCTGAAAGAAACGTGAAGTTGAAGATCAATAATTAATAGTTGGAATAATTCTCAAACAAATACACACACACACACACCTGTGATATATATGAGAGCGTCCCATGGTATATGTCCCATCTGGCAGTAGAGATTTAGGTTAAGAAGTGCACACTCTCTGTCACTGTCATTGAATTCATAACGGATGTTCCAGCCAAGAGGACCAAATTTCTTCCTCTCCTAGATATACATAAATGCTTAAACACATACTTAGCCATAAAAACAAAAATTTAATGAATGGTAAATGCTTTCTGTCTATGTGAATTGGTTCTATGAGGTGTTAATGTTTAATTCCAATAACTGGTATGTAATTTCAGCAACATAATGTATAAAACCAAATGTATATAAAAAACAATAAATATACAAATACACATTTTCAAAAAACAGGTGATCACAAAGACTATAGATTGTTGTTTATACTACAGACAATAGACTGTTATAAATTAGATTTTCTGTCTTATTAATATAGTTTAAGTATAAAATCAGTATAATTTTCCTCAAGAAAACTTTTGGTACATTGTAATCCTGAGAAAACAGAAGATAATAATGAATGTCCTTTATAAGCTTCTGAAACAATCATTGGGCCTCAATCACAAATCAGAACGAATTTGTGTGTAGATCAGATTTAATTCCATGCAACAATATATATAAGAATGGGTTTATAAATGATTTACACAGAAATTCGTTCTGCTTGGGTTTCACAAAAAGGTACATTGTTTTTGCATTCTGCCAAAGTCCATTTGGTGTTAAAAGTGTCAAAAAAATTACACACTTCACCTTAATACAATCAGGGCTGTCATACGTAACACAGATTGTCAATTCACTCTTTCAAAGGTTAGGATAAGCAAATGTGTAAAGAAAATACTGCATTAACTCTAGATTGTACATAAAAATGTGCAAATGTAAAATAAAAAGCATTTGAGAACCCTCTTATTAATTTATTTAATAAAACTGGCAATTTATTTGCACCACACACTATAGCCTATACTGTATATTTATTAATCACATACTTCAGAATATGGATTCCTGCTTTAGTTTAAAAAAAACTTGTAGACCTCATACAAAATTAGCAAAAATGTACAAAAGCAAGGTCTAAATCTTACTACATGGCATATAAAAAAATATATCCCATAGGGTTTTTCAACTTTCCAGACTGGTGCTTCAAATTCCATTCAACCCTCATATCCGACTATCCATTTAATTTCCAACCCTTGAGTGCAGACCTGAATGATGGCATGGAAGAAACAGACTCCAAAGATGATCTTCCTCCATTTCCTGCCAAGGATGTGCTCCTCAAAGAACGAGCTGCTGATTTCAGTGAAGGCTCGTCTCACGTTGGCACGGAGACCCTTTGGAGGCTCGTTAGTAACCTACCATCATGTTAAAACAGGCTCATTAATTTCCTGCCAACAGAATTTGTAAAGCACATATATAGGGAGGATGGAGCTGCTAAAACAGACTAAACTTATTTTAAGACAAACTAAACAGTTTGAAGGCTTCCTTTGCATCCATGTGGCCATACCTGAATTATAATGACACACTTGTTTAAGGCCTCATATACCACTGTTTCAATTGTGATTTTGGTAAAGCTGTAGTTTAATTAATAGGGGTGGGAGCACAGGGGTGTTAATGTTTTGGGTAGAGAGTGAATAAAACATGAAAGGGCTCCTTCATTTGAAGGGCTATCTTCTTCTCGCAGAAGTGTGTGGCTGTGTTAGTGTGACTCAAATATTAATTTGATTTATGTGCAGACATATCCTAGAGCTGGAATGATAAATAACAAGTAAAGGTGAAATACGTGCATATTATCAGCATATGAAGCTTATGTCTACATTGGATTCCATGTATGTGTTATGTATGTGGTATGTATGTGTAGGTTTTGATCTAGATGTATGCTTTCACCTGATGCTATGGAAAATACGCATGCTTTTCTAAAAAAGTGTCTTAATGTTGCCTTGAAATTAAAGTATGCTATTCTTGTTTCTTATGGAATATTGCTGTGTTTATTATAAATGAGTTATCTATGCATGTCATTCTTTTTTTAAAGTTACCGTCCCCTTATAATCTTTCATCAAAATCTGAAAATGTATTGCTCCTCTGAAATGGCAGATCTTCTATGATGACATCAGTCTGACAGCTTGGGCAGAGCCAGGGCCATTAACCACTCCCCTCCAACTTTTCTATAGCCAATAAATGCCCAGTGGAAAAACAAGCCACAGCCAAATTTTTCTGTTTTACTTTAAAATATATCGGCACAGTGAAGTTGGCTACAACTTCCAGTTCTTGTAGACTTTACAAAAATGACCGAGTGTGTGCCTAAACATCATATGGAGTGTGGGTGTGTAGGTTACCTTGACAGAGTTTTGTAATACTGTGACAGGAAACACATTGGTAGGCATGGAGCTAAGGAACAGTCTGAAGTCCTCATGGATAACAGTGTCTATAAAGTCAGAGGTCATACCAGGACAGAACAACAGAGAAGAGGACAAAATTACTACCAATAACATGGATTCACGTGAATAACACACTTTGCAGTGTGGGTATATCTGGAGAATCTGTCTGAAAACAGAACAGTAATATTTCAGGAGAATCTGTTTGAAAACAGAACAGTAATATTTCTATTGAAACACA
>JAZGTJ010003942.1:0-32861 GCA_036877575.1 Botia almorhae
AAATAAAATCTAATATCACCAGCTTGTTCCTTTTTATTTGCTTACAAATTGCACCCAGTAGGGAGAAGTGAAATCTACAGAATGCAACTGGTGCAAAGGATTGTGGGTAGGAACCCTAGGGAACAGTCAGTGCTGCATGGACATATGGTGAATAATGGCAGCGTAAAAAGACAGACATCTGTTCTACTGTTTCTATCTCTCATTCATCTCTGATTCTCTTAAACTTTTAGCTCCACTTTCTATGAGCTTTTTCTATAAATGGAAATATTACACAATATTTATTAGTACTAGTTAAATATAATACGTTTGTAACGGTAAAGATCAAACAAGTTTTATGTAAAAGACAATGTATAATTACAGACAACTTTTTTATTATATAAAAATGTGCAATAACACCATGTATTTTATAATTCTATGTATTTTGTAATTTTCCTTATTTCTGCGTTTTCTTTTTCTTTATCTGTAAAGCTGCTTGGCAACAGTGCCACAGTCTGAAAAGCGCTATACAAATACACTTGAATTGATATTCATGTATTTTTAAGCATAAGCTTTCATATTTTTTTAATATTCACTACATTTCTCCAAAGGGTTCGTGGCCCCTGAATGCAGGTCAATTAAACATTTTGATCCAAAAATTTGACTTGATATCAATCTTAACAGAATAAGAATGAATATACCTTGTGGTTGCATACTCAGGCCGGTATCCTAAAGTGAGAGAGAGTGAGAGAGAGAGAGAGAGAGGTGAGTTCCTGGGGGGGTATTTGTTTATACTCGGTAAAGCACATGCGGCTAGCCATCTGTGCAGATCTGGACATTAACATATACACACCATTGGGACACTGATTTCTTCGGTTTTGCTGACAAATTCTATATTTTTATACCACTGCAACGGCAGCTGAGGAGTTTTAGATACGAGAACCTGTTTAGCTGTACAAATATTTCATTCGAGTTAAATCCAGCGTGAAGACGACTGCCTACAATCTTTAAAAACAGACAGACTGTGCTTGATTTCCAAGCAGGAAACACGGCTCTTGACAGCCTTGTCGAGCCACCCACACAGCTCAGCAGCCTCTGACAGAAGACCGCAATGTTCACACTGAAGGGCAGAAATGCCCCAGGCTTTAAAACTTGAGGAGACACAATCTCAGCATCCTGTGAAACTAGTAAGAGGTGCTGAGAGTGTGGGGCACCCCCGGGGGTTCACCCTGCTCACTGATATATCAAATACACAGATAAAAGCGTATTAAACTTGTCATTAAACATATGCACATAGACGTGTCATTTGTTAATCATTTCTACTAACTGGTCTCGACGTGATTTTTAGTGGAACTTGTTTCTTGTAAGTTCACACAGTTTTAATTTAGAAAAATATATTTTCTTCTCTTTTACAATTTTAACTTTTGTGTGTGCTCTTTTTTTTCTTTTAATAGCCACCTGATTAGATATTTTGTTTTGTTTTGTTTGCAAAGACGTTTAAACAAGTTTGTATGTGGCTTAACTGTCTAAATACATTTTGGGGCCACTGTATATCATTTAATCTATGCATACAATTTGTTGACCCAACATTTACAGAACCAGAAAAACAAACAGTACCATCCCCGAGAGTTCTCTTCAGTAGATCATGTTTTGCCTGGAGTTTAGTGATGAGATTGCTGCCCTCCAGATACTCGCGGAATTTCTGTGAAAAGTCACAAGCGAGACCACCATGAGACCAACAAAATCTGACAGCTGATTGGTTAACCTCTGTGATAGCACATACTGTAACTGTTATTTTGATCAATAACAAATGTCTTGAACTAATTCTAAACGTGAATTAATTGTGATTTCATTTATACAAAGTGATCTGATTGTGATTTACATCATACAAAGCGACATAACTTGTGATTTTATTCAAACAAAGCGACTTAATTGTTACTTCATTCATACAAAGCGACTTAATTGTGACTTCATTCAAACAAAGCGACTTAATTGTGACTTCATTCATACAAAGCGACTTAACTGTGACTTCATTCACAAAAAGCAACTTAATTGTGACTTCATTCATACAAAACGACTTAATTGTGACTTCATTCATACAAAGCGACTTAACTGTGACTTCATTCATATAAAGCGACTTAATTGTGACTTCATTCACACAAAGCAACTTAATTGTGACTTCATTCATACAAAGCGACTTAATTGTGACTTCATTCATACAAAGCGACTTAACTGTGACTTCATTCATACAAAGCGACTTAACTGTGACTTCATTCACACAAAGCGACTTAATTGTGATTTTATTCACACAAAGTGACTTAATTGTGATTGCATTCATAAATTCACCATAAAATAGAACTGCTCGGTCTCCTGCTGGTTGGCGCGTCTCTTGGCGATGCTCGGCTTGCTGAGGTAAGTCTCTGACACAGTGGACTTCACCGATTCAGTGGAACGGCTGTGATGGAAGCATTCGGACACGTCGTAGTCCTCAATGGTCACCATGTCCTGGATGGTTGTGAGGGTGGCTTCAGAGGTCTTCTTGATCTGAAATGAGACCAGGCTATGTTCAGGAAGTCTGTTCAATCCGAAATATGAGCAGGGGACCACAGGGGACCCCTTGTTTGCCAAGTGTATGAAAGTAAATGTAAATACAGTAAACAGTTGATTTTTTTTGCCCTGTGGCACAATGCATATGGTGGGATTTGAACATAAACCTTTCTGTTATTATTGTGGTTATTATAACCACAACCCCCCTCCACACACACACACACGGATAAGAAAAAGATTTGTACGTTTAGAAGTCATTTTTTAGATGTAAATTGGTGTATGCATTATACGTATATATTTAAATATACATGTGTATACATACACATACCCGCACATCTACACTTCAAAAGCCACTTTTAATAAGGACTATAGTATGATTTACTCAGTGTAATTATAATTGGTTTATTTAATTTAATCAACTAATAGCCCAAACTAAACAAAACAAAACCAGTGGCAAGGACAAGACGAGGTCTAAAAGTAAAAAAAACGAGTTGTGGAAAAAAGATGCTGAAACCTTGTGCAATAGCTCAGTGGAAGTGTGTGTTCACCCGCTGACAGAAATCTGCTGCTGTGAACCGAGTTTGTTCTCTCACGCTCTTTTGAAAAGCAGGAGAGATTATTCTAATAGAACAAACACTGCAATACTCCCCTCAAGGTAAAACACACACACACACACACAGTAAGAAACACACACGGCCTCAAACAGCATAGAAACGTCGGTTTCATTACAAACATCTCTCTCATTGTCCAATTGGATCAGACTGAATCATCCCTCAGATCAATGGAGGATGACATTCCAGTCAATGGAAACCAGTAGCCACACCTCGCAGTGTGTAAGACAGCCTGGGTCCAGGTCACCTTTCCATCTGTGACTCACCAGCACGTCGTAGGCTTATATCTGAGCACGAATCACAGGTCTCAACTTGTCTCCTGCCTTTAATCTCTCTCTGGTTTGGTTTTAGAGAAGTCTTTTATAGGTGATGTACCGCACCTGTCTATCGGATGTGGTTTACTGGGAAAGTAAACCTTAATTTTGCCATAACAAAAGCACACAAGACAGGTTCCACTGAGGAGAAGAGAATAAGGGTGGAGGGGAAACTGCAGTTTCAAAACCATCAAAGATTTGAGACAATTCAACATGAATTTACTGTTTAAAGCTGCAATCCGTAACGTTATTGGTTAAAAATAAACCAAAATCAGTTATTAAGCAGGTGCATGACAGATCCACGTTCAACACAATCTCCTTAACTTACCCCAATTCTCAATGGTACTTTTATTAAAAAGTAATTTAATTAAAATTAATTAATTTATCATTTGAATAGATGGGTCCGACTTTTTAGGAAATGCCAGATCGGCTTCATTTAAAAAAGTACCTGCAATTCAATGTTTCAACCAGAGATGGCGACAGAGAGGTGAAAGTTACGGATTGCAGATTTAATTACATTAAAGCAGGTACTCCTTTTTTGACCATGTGATCAGTATGCTTGATTAGTATGCTTAACAAGCCGAAGAAACTACTCAGGGTAATAAGCTGGCACTAGAATATGTTTTGGCACATCTGCAGCACTTTGGCAATCAGTATTAGCACCGACAGAGAGACCCGACAATCAGCACAACAGCAGCAGAGAGGTCCTCTAGCAGACAATCAGTGATTCACACAGCAGCTGGATCACGACACACGTTTTTGATGTGCCTCCCTGAGGTTTATCTGCGGCAAAACAAACAGACACTTCTTACAGAGAACTGTGTCGTGTCTTAGTGGGGTTTTAGTGTGCGATGTGAACAGAATAACTATTGGATAAGGGGAGGAGGGCGGTAGAGAGTAGAAGAGAGAGAGAGAGAGAGAGCGAGAGAGATGTAAAGGCAGAGGGAAAAAGACAGAGATAACGCTTGTCAATTCTCTTCTAAGAGCTCCAATCTCATTCTAATCTCTATTTACATTATTCAGTTATGAACTCTGGAGGGGCAATGGGAAAGGAGGGGCTGACAGCTGGATAATTGGCTAAGAAAAATGAAAGGATGAGACAGGACGTTTGAAACGACAGACTTATTCTTCCTTTGTGTGAAGCAAAGGTGTGTTTTGAGGCCCTGGGCAAAGCCTAGCAGGATGAGTGCTTGATGGAGGTTATTAGTATAGCGCATTAAGTATTCAACACTCTATTGCTTTCCTCTTTTCACCTAATGCTGTGAACGTTCTAGGAAACAACTGCAACAAACTTTAACGTTGGATTCACACTAACACCATGTTCACACTATGTTCTGTATCCTGTGGGGTTTCTCGGGGACCTTGAGGCTGAAGTCATGTGATGATTTAAGCGATCTGGAGAAACCAGGACGTGCCATGACCTCACATCCTCTTGCTGGTGCTGGACTTCCTTTAGACCCAGTAAGCAGTCTAGTGATTGACTCTTCTTTGAGCACATGCAATTGATTTGAAGTAACTTTAAAGAATAGTTTAAATTTACAAATGACAAACTAGTTGAGTAAACAGTCAATGATAATGAACTGATGCTAGCACAACATTCTTGAGAATAGAGATAATAGTATAATATTATTAAGAATACTCATCTATAACACATAATGTATACACATTCATAGAAAAATGAATCAAACAATAATGAAGAAATAATAAAGAACAAGACATGATAAATAACGACTAATCATTTTGACCCAAAACTTTTGAAATAGGCTTATCAATCTGAA
Organism: Botia almorhae; assembly: GCA_036877575.1. Classification (NCBI taxonomy): domain Eukaryota; kingdom Metazoa; phylum Chordata; class Actinopteri; order Cypriniformes; family Botiidae; genus Botia; species Botia almorhae. The sequence goes on from JAZGTJ010003942.1 coordinate 5,227, forward strand.
TTTAAAAGAACGCTCCAGTTAAATGACGAATGATGAAGAGTAATGAAGCAACATGAGCTTCAGAACAAAAGTGAACGCACCACATCAGAAACGGTTATTTTTCACAGAGATAACACCTGCACCACAACCTGCAACATTTCTGCTCGCTCCTCATTTCTCTGAGTTTCCAGCACTCGCGGTGGGCTGAACCCACATTCTTCACAGCCAGAACATTCATCAGCTCTATGTGTAAGAAGACTAGCATGGACTTATTTGCCCGAGCACAACTCAAATCCCTGCAGGTACCTGACTTTAGTGTTCTGATGTGAAAAAACACCAGTGTTCTTGCGTTCTTTAGTGTTCAAAGTGAAACAGAAATTGGGGCGTGGCTTGTTTTTTCCACTGGGAACTGATTGGCTCTAAAAACCAGCCGTTTTAAAGCGTGCAGTAACCGACTACAGGAGGGGAGTGGTTAGCGGCTTTGGCTCCGCCCAATCCATCAGACTGACATCATCAGAGGATTTCTGCCGTTCCAGGGAGGAAGTACACCCCCTTTAATCTGGAGTAAAGATTGTGAATTTAAAAAAAAATGCGCACAGATGAATCATTTATAATAAACATTGCAACAGTCTCAATAAAAAAGGAAAAAAGGAATCACACACATCCAGCAATAAGATAAGAGGAAGCAGATAAGAGATGAGGGCAGACGCAAGACACTTGTTTGTCGACGATAGACACGATAACGCCAAGGAAGGATGGCAGACTTCTCCATCTTTCTGACTGAGCGTTTTTTTTATCCGGCAGCCGCCAGAACATTCGGCTTACGACCTGATTAAATGCTGCAGCCTTGGAGGAGAAACATAATAAAAAAGACAGACACAGTGTAAAAGACAGAAAGGGGAGATGGTGTTTTTGGAGAGAAGCCTCTCTGCGCGTCACCGAGGTTATCTGGAGGACAGCGAAATTCTGCAGGGAGGAAAAAACTATTTCTTGTAAGTCCTTCCGAAAGCCTCTTTTACGATCGGCTCTTGCCAACTCAATTAAGCAAACACGGCGCAAAGCTGCCGCGCATTAATGCAACGGGAAGATACGGGATGAATATTCCTGGATTTGTCTAACTTATTAAACAAGACTTTCAAATTCAATTATGTAGCTCAGTGTTATCAGCTAAAATGAACAAACTCGTTTTGCCTCTGGGTCACTGTATGATGCCTTTGTTATTGAGCAGACGTTTTCACCCCAAAATTAATTGTTCATTTCCGGAAAGAACAAGCTGCTAGCTTTAGGTCCAGCTATAGGTAAGTGATCTGGAAAACCTTTCGGTACAGCTGAGACGTGGGTGAAAACAGTTTTTTTCTGATGTTTTATAAAATATTTTTTTAAATAATATATTAAAAACAATTACATGTATATATTATATAAAAATTTATTAATATATTATTAATTGTAATTATACTTATATTTAATTATAATTAAATATAATTATAATATTTAAATACATCTTTCACAATGATCTATTATTGTGACATAATAAATAAATAAATAAATAAATTTCTCGCTTCACATGTCAGTCAAATGGCTTTTTCTCTGTAAGTGGGCGGTTCTTGGCCAGTTTAGGCCACCATCAGCGCCACAACTTCAAGAACAGTCTGTGACAGTATTTTTTAATGTGGCTGTATTTTTGTATGTATTTTTTTTACGACTTAACGAGGCCCCGACTTGATTCCGAAGTCAACAGTCTTGCTAGGGTCTCCTTACCTCTTCGTTCTCGATCTTCAGAGTGGCCAAGCGAGACTGCAGCTGCTGGAACCTCAGCAGAAGTTCAGCTTGCACAGGAGGCTGGGCCGTGATCTGACACACCTGCAAAACAAAGCCACACCTCCGATTACAAGAATTCTCCACTCTAATTCTCCTCCACTACGACTCCATCAGTCCATCTCAGAGCTAAAAACATCCAACTGGGTAAGATGATGGGTTCCTTATGGTGGATGAATCTCGACCCAGAAACTCAGATCCAAACAAATAACCTCCATCAGGCGTATACATTGTAACTGACTTCTTATAAAGCCGAGCCTCAGTTGTTTTTTTACGACCCGGCGCACAGGCACGCCCATAAAACAACAGGTTGTAAACCACACACAGACGTGATATCAGTGGCGAAATGGCCAATTAGGGAACATAAATCCGATAAAGGGTCTAAATCACGGTTGAGGGTGAGAAACGGAAAATGATTCGCTCCCGGCGCTCTGAATAAACACCAGACTGGCAGCTGAGATACAATAAAACACGGCTATGAAACAAACCCGACCACATCCAATTCTGAATTTCATTAAAACGCTTTCACACTCCGTTTCCTGTATGACCTCACACACTGAATCGCGAGACAAGATTAACACTGCGGTTAATGGATGAAGCCTCGGCTCTACCATGTCACGGTTTCTACTTTCATGCGCCCATCATACATACAGTATCTTGATGAGTATATTTGATATAATTCACATATGTTAAAGCTGCGATCCATGACTTTATGCCTCTCCACTGCCATCTCTGTTTAAAACATAAAATTGCAGATTACTTTATGTTTCTTTATGTATGTTAAAACCGGATAGCCAAACGGACGTTACCTGGGAAATTAGTCCTCACAGGTAAAATTATCAATAATTACAATAAACTTACTGGTGTGAATCAGGGTAAAGTAAAGAGATTGTGCTGAACACTGATCTGTCATTTGCTCAATAACTTATTGTTGTTCGTTTTAACCTCAAGAAAAGTTATGGACTTAAAAAACAACAAATTAGTTAGTTATAACTTCACTTTTGGCAGAAAAACAATAAGCGATGGGTTCTTTTAAAAACGTGATGTTTTACGATATTAGCTGAATATCACACTCATAACATTCCATTTTGTCTTAAAAACGTCAGTATGATAACATCACGCATGGAATCTGTATGATATCAAAATATATGTAAATATTTTCATAAGCTGACACCAAGATTAAAGATAACTCACTGAGCAATAACTAACTTTTGCTCTTTATTTTAACCGCGTGTATTTTCTGCTTTTGCGCAAATAATTAAAAACCGAAAATGAAAATAAAATGTAAATGCCTGACCACAGCATATTTACGGAAGTCAGGAATAGCCTTTTACAGAAATAAATGTTTAAAGAAACCGCATATTAATAGCTTCTGCATACAGGAATGATACTGTAAAGAAAAACTCTGTTTAAACAGTATTTAAATGTAACTGGACCAAAGCACTGGGTGTCAATGTGGTTTGGTGTTGTGTGTGTACACATATGCGCGGTGGTCTAACCTCATCCCCCATATGTGGTTGGAACTCAAATTTGACGGGTGGGCAGAAGGCAGTTGGGTACATTTCCATGAAGCGCTGACGGTCACTGCGGGGGTCCAGACTGTCCACTGCGTTCTCGATGATGTCCAGACCCTCGTGACGAGACGTCTCCAGGTTATACTCAGCCGAGAGGTACGTCCGCAAAGCCCGATTCAGAGACGCATGGTATCCCAGATCACAACACTACACAGGCAGAAAGACACAGTGTTTCCTGTCAGAAACCCAATAAAGATGCAAAGAGCAAAGATTTGTTTTAGCAAAACAAGAGTTCTTTTAAAACCAAAGTAAATTTTCTCCTGTCACTTAAATTTTGGTCTGTTCCTCACACAAAGATGTGTAAACACAAAGTATGACTTCAGGAGACTCTGAGTGTAGTAGGAACTGTTATGGACTACTTACAAGTCAGCACTTTTTAAGTAAATCTTGACAGAATCTGGTTAATTTGTGCTAAATTTGAGTTTTTCTTAGGTAAACTATTCTTCAAACTGCTTTGCCCAAAGGTAGTAATGATAATTGCCCTGTTGTGCGGTTCAAATCTACCAGCTTTTAGTTTCCAGCTCACATTTTTGACCACTAGGCCACACCCACCCCAGGTTCAGCAAAAACAGCTCATTTCTGACATTTCTGTCATGACACGTCGATCCATCAGCAACGGTGACTTTGAGAAAATCTGTGCCCGAGATGACCTAATACATCCTGACTGCTCTCTGCTCCATGAGTTGTCTTTATATGGCACTGGTCTCTGAGGACTGGTGCCCAACAGTCCGGCAGCCCAGTTGCTACAGGCTAATCGTGAGCAGACAGGCAGGAATGTTCTGATTCTGACCGAGAGAGCAAAGAATCATGGGACCCAAAATGAGAAACGGTGCCCTGGATAATGAAATATGGGGGAGAAATAGGGCGTCCTTGGAGAGGTTATTTAAGCTCTCGCTGTGCCTGTCACAGAAAGAACTGCTGGAACTAGACTCTCAAAGCGTCTGCCTGTACCATTAATATCCACTGCTTTGCATCTTATTTAATAATCATGCTGGTCTGCTCGGACGGCCGGCTTTCTGATTGTTTTATAAGTTTTTTTGCTGATAGAGAAATCAAATGGATCCAGCTTCCTGTCTACGTTGCCCGCTAAATTTAATACTTTTCCCTCTCACATCCTCTTTGTCTGACTATCTCTTTGGCTCTTTTTTGGTCTGTTGCTCTCTCTCTCTTTTAGAGAACTCTCCGTCTCTCTCCTGCTCTCATTCTGGTGAGACAGCATAAAACACAGGAAAAAGTGAAGTAAACAACCAGCTCATGTCTCTGCCTGTCTTTCTCTTTCTCTGTCTCTCTCTGTCTAGTGAGACAGCACATTGCAGGGGAGCAGTAATACTGTCCCAACCCAGCATGTGCCTCTGTGGATGATAACGGTTGGGAATCAAGAATCAGTTTTATTTCTTAAAGCTTCAGTCTGTAACTTTTTGAGTTAAAAATGAACAAAAATCAGTTATTGAGCAAGTACATGACGGATCAGATTTATAAGTTGACCTGTTGGGTCTAATTTCCATCTGAAGATTTGGCTACTATATCGCATGTCTGGGTACTGTAGATGGTGCAGTGGTTGTAGCTTGTTCCTACATCAGTTGTTTAGAATTTAAACTTGTCATCCACTTACAAGTAAAAATAACTCTGCAAGGACCTGCAATTTTATGATTCAAACAGAGATGGCAGTAGAGAGGCAAAAGTTACAGATTGCAGCTTTAAAAAAACAAGTAACGTTCGATTATAGATTCTCAGTGGAAAACTTTATAGAAGCATCATGAGTTCTTGCATTCTTCTGCCAATTCGGGACACCATACACACTAAAGTACTCTGAGAGTGTTTAGCATATCGCTTAAAACGTTTCTGAATCATATTAAAGCATATTAAAGCATTTAACAAAACAATGACTAGACGTACAGCGTACAGCGTACAGGGGGGCACCCATTGGTTGGTCGTCGCACCAGAGGAGAAAAATGACTCAGTATGAGACAACATTTCACTGAGAGGAGGTCAAAGGAGTTCTCCTCCAACGAAATGCCAACGAAGTGACTGTGCACACACATGGGCCAAAAGCCCCGTCTCCTGTCAGCCCCCCGCAGAGAGGCTTTTGTTTCCTTGATGAAAATAATATCACTGGCTGCTCATGTTATAAATAAATGATGCTGACAAGATTTTACAACGGTTCAAGCTGGGAGTGCAGGAGAGTGAACGAGGAGGAGTGCTCAGCAGGGTGAAACAGTGTCAAAGTATGTTTCAACATCCTTGTTCATCTGATAGAGTCAGGCAGCCCGGTTCACAGAAAAGTGGGTTTTAAGGCCAGGTGCCACTTTTCCATCATGCTAAAAAATGGTTCTCCACGTTCAGAGGCGAGGGCATCTACCTCGATTTAAAACTAGGAAAGTAGAACAGAAGTCTGAGACCACGTAACAAATCTGGGATCTTAAAATGAACTTGATCAGACCTCCTTGCTTCCGGTGAAGGACTCAAGATGCTTTTTGGAACGTTCCGGAATCGTGTTGGAAAAAGATGAATGATCATCAGGTTTTGCACTCTCAACTTGAGCACAGCACCCTACCCTCAATTGCTCCCCGGGCGCCGCAGTGCTGCCCACTGCTCCGGGTGTGTGCGCTCTGGTGTGCAGCGTGTATGTGTACTACTCCAATGTGTGTGCACTAACTGGATGGGATAAATGCAGAGCACAGATTCCGGACAAATTCACCATACTTGGCCTGCACGTCACCTCGCTAACCCGCTACTTCCTTTTTCTTTTGTCTTCTAGGACCATTTCGTACCACACAGTTTAACATTCTCCTTCAGACAAACGTATCAAACAATCAAGGATTCGTAAAATGTCTTTAAATAACAGGTTTGTTTAACTGCTTGGAGACACTGAAAAAGGTCAGAGTACAATGTAACAGTGTATTTTGTATTTCTCCCTCCTGTTGCGCACACCTGCGTTTAAAGCCTAACACGCTTACATTAAAACACAATGTTGACAGAGCGCTCGCTGAGCAGTCTATACATTCCCTGAGATTAAAACAGGTGCGGAGACAAAGACGTGCATTCAAACTGAAACTGCCAGCGGAGCTTTGTCATATTTAACTGTCCCGGCAGACCTGAGGTCAGTCTGAAGCTCTATTTATAACTGTCCTACTTGTCATAGAAAGTTTTTGGTCTGCAAAAAGAACGGCTGAGCCTAGTTTTCTTTCCCCGGTACTTACGTCTATTAAATCAGACAAGTCGTGAATGTAATATTTGAAAATTGAAGCGTTAGTGGCTTCGAGCGTCAGCATGTACTCGTTCCGAGCTTTGATCGACTTCAGCTTGTTCTCCGAGTATTTGGCCTGTCTCTGATGAGAGAGAGAGAGAAAGAGAGAGAGAGAGAGGCAGAAACAAAACAGACAGAATATGAGACAACAAGACTGATCATAACAAGCGCTGTTAAGATTCAAGCACGTTTTATCTCTGCATACAATTTGTTCCTTGAGGATTTCATGTGAAATGACTGGATATAAATGGTGAAAAACTGTAAAAAATCTAAGTAAGGGAAGTGTACAGACATCAATAGCATAACAGGGCACGACTCTGTGGTTTGAAAAAAGCTTACAGTTTAAGTTTTGCCAATTTTCTGCATTGGTTCCTTATTACTAACATACAGACATACAGGTCGTGTGACTCGGCTGACTGACCGACAGACAGTGACTCACACGACTTCCATATTTTTGCTATCCCACAATGCCTCATTCCAGGAAGCATCAATGGAAAACAATCCCACAGCTGTTAAATCATTTGTCACGGGCTTTAACTGAAAACAGATCAAGGAAGAGACTTAAACGTGGCTGTTTCAGAAACACGACGAATGTGTTAGAACACTCAGATCTGGGTCAATGATAACATAAACAAATATAAATAATATACATTAAACATAAAATCTAAATTAATTGATACGGGCAATTTAACTTGTTAATATTGGTGTCACACCAACTTAGTATTATAATTATGAATCACAGAATCTCACAAACTGCCTATTTATCAAAAGAGAAAACAACATTATAATTTGAATTTTTTTGCGCTGTAACACCCCCACCCTCCATATTAAGTACAAATTATGTCATACTTTCATACTTATAATTGTACTTCTCAAATGCACAAACATCACTGTAGGCCTTTTGTGATAAAACAGGATCTAAGACGTTTTGACAATTTGGGTGTTTTTAAAACAGTTTTTTGGAGACTTTGATCTCTGCACAATTGCTATGAACTATTAAAAGACCTTCTCTCGTTTACCTTCTCCTTCATCTTCTCAATCTTCTTCACCGAGCTCCTCCTCTGGTGTTTGTCTTCCAGCCGGATGTGAAAGACAGGATCTCCAGACCGTCCAATCTGCTTCTCCTCCTGCTTCTCCGCTTCCTTCAGCTTACTCTCAGCACTTATGCTCTCCGTGTGATACATATGGTAGGTTTTCATCACCTGCGGGACACAGAGGTCAGAGGTCAATAGTTCAACAGCAGCCAGCTGAGCCTGGGCCAAAACCCTTTCTTTCTCCAACTGGACACAAATCAATTCTCCTCCAGACAAACGGCTTTCTCTTTTCCTGTGAGTGTAAATGGATCGTTGTAACTCTTTTAGACGGAACATAACAACATCCTTCCCACATTCAGACACCTTGATTCGCATCTGGTCTACAATCAACCAGACTTCCAAAATGAAACCATTTGAAACGCTCCTTTATTTTTGTAACCATCAGGGGAATGCTGGCCTCCTAATGGGCCATGGTGGAGCTCACATTTTATCCTAAAAACTCCCAGAATTCTAATTACATTGGTAAGAACTTTGTGTTTGATGTACGCCGGAATTCGCCATTATCTTAACGTAAATCAAGTGGAGGCTGAACGTTCCACCTCATATTGTTCTCTGTGTCAACTTCCTTCATCAACATCGGATCTTTTCCGATAAAACACACAGAATGGGGCTGTAGATTCCCATGAAGAAACTCAATTACAGAGACTGTGAACGAGTGGTATAATGCTGGAAGCAGCAGCAGACAGCCATTGAGTCATTGTTTTGGTTAGGTGGCCATTAGTCATATTCAGATGAGGTTTATAACAGGCGTTGGGATGTGACTCAGTGTGTATGAGCCTGTACTAACAAGCTCATTATGTTCAACTCATCTCATTGAGCGAGTGCATAATCGACACTAAAAGCTCTGACGCACTATAATTAATGTACAGTACAGTGGGCGAGCATGAATGCACATTGTACGCAGCTAATGTTCCAACCACGTCAGTCTGACTCTCATTTCTAATAAATACATCGAAGAGTACATTTTAAAAGCGCATGGTACTATTAGCACTCAATTTGTACACGAGGTTTCTATGGCGATGCTATAGAGTTGCTAAGGTGTTCTGGGCAGTTGCTATGGTATTGCTAGGTGGTTGCTAGCCAGCCAGGTCAAACAGCACACCTCCAAGTCCCTGAAATTTTGATTCCTAAAATGACTCACGCCCCCGTTTTAATACAAGCCTACGGGATAGTTTTGGTTGTTTAATTATTGAGCTGACAAGTCCAAACTCTACCACAGTATAGCACCTTTTTTAAAGATGCATGATTTGAAGCACAATTTATTACTATTATTTTTTATCTGTTGCACAAATGGCACAGAGAATAGAGGTTAGCCAGAATTGAGACCATTAACAGTAAGCGATTTTACAAAACAGCGATTTTAATGGTTTTTGTGCCTTATGTACCAGAAGTCTTTTTTAAAACCTGACCATCTTGGATTGTTTTTGAAAACTTCCATCTACCTTATTCTCCATCCAAAATGGTTTAGATGATTACAAGGGCCCGTTTAGAATTAGACCCCTGAGCACTGGGTCAGTCCGGGCCATAATCACTGCAGCAGACACACAGAATTATAATTCACGGTACAGTACAGCTTCAAAAAGCCACAAAAAAAAGCGTCCACCAAACTAAATATTGTTCATAAATATGTACAGTGGAAGCAGCACAGTGCTCTGTTGTCCAGGCCTGTATAATTACACACGTGGCCTTCATGGCAGACCAAACTGTGGGCCCTGCTCTTCACTTACTGGTCTGGAACTCTGTTTACATTTCTGCTTGTTTTAGAAAGACCAATTTTAGAGTCACACCAGACCTGTTATTTTACTGGCTGTGGTTGCGTGGAGGGTTTCTGATGCAACAGGCCCAGAGGAGTGTTTCCCTTATGAAGGCTAATTCAGGTCAAATGTGAGGATACGTTTCTACAACGTTAAACACTACAACATACTTTGATCACAATCTGCAAATATAAATGTGACTAAACCAAATTTAACATACGGTATCCAGGTTTCTCAATCAGTTCCAGTGATGGGCAATGCAAAAGTTACACAGTGCCTAGCAAAGCAAATCAAGTTTTCTACCCATAACAGAGTTCAATTTTTGTTCGAACACAGAATTCATATCGACTTATTATTTTGTACCTCATCCTAACTAGATGTATGTCAACTTTCAAGTGTTTCAGGTCAGAAATTAAGAGACATTTAACGGAAAAACACCAAACAGTCCTCAGTCTACAGGTGATTTTAAACAAGGGAATACATCAGCATGTTATTAAGACCAGAGGGGAAGCAAAAGATACATGAATCTTCAGAGCGACTGCAGCAGGCCCGACAGCAGCAATTAAAGTGCGAGAATTAACTATTGATTACCAGTGTAAACACAGTAATCTACCAAGGTCACAGACGTAGAACATATGCATGAATGGGATGTCGTTTTACGGGTCTTTTACCATAGTATACATCAGAACTGCTGGGTGCTAAAACACTGAATGACATGAAAGTGTGAGCATACCATCCTAATAGTTTTCCGTTCCTTTCTCTACCTAGTGCATCAATGAGAGAAGCGTTATCTTTAGTGCCCTTACCGTGTAGAGCTCGTTAAGAACTTTCATTAAATCCTCTTGCAGCTGAAAGGTGATCTCCTTACTCTGCAGAGAGAGAGAGAGAGAAAGGGAGATAGAAAAGGAGAGAAACAAAGAGAGAGATCATTGGTTATTATGCTACATTTATCTAAGTGACAATGTTTAACCAAAAAAAAGCAGACGTTTGTATACGTTTGTGTAACCTGCATATGTTTGTGTTACTGTCAGCTCTAAGGTTGTGTTTGGAACTGGACTGGTACCAGTGTAAAGTCTAAATCTAAATCTTATGACTATTTTCCACATATCTTCCACAACCAGGAACAATGTAAATGCAGGTTTAGTTTTGTACAGAAAATCACACGATTATGATCTTACGTTAAAAGTAAACATTTACACACAAAAAAAACCCATTGTAATTCTACACGAATTACTCAGATTTGTAGCTACTGTAACTCTACACAATGTTGTGGAGTTGAACTGTTCGCTTCAGCCTTTAACAGCTAGTGTGGATCACCTGATCTTTCTGTCTCCCAGGCCACTCTATACTCACACTATCCCAGTTAAATCTCTGCTAATCTGATTCTGAGAGACATTACCAGCAGTGAAGGCCTCTATGAGCTGACACAGATAGTTCCAGTGCTACTGAATAAACCAGAGGCCACAATGTTCTTTAAATTAAACTATTCCTTTCATATATAAACATTCTAAAGTCTGGATATGACATAAGCAGTCGAGATTATTATGGATTTATCTACAAAACATTTTAGATGTTTTCTGGCAAATGTTGTGTAAATCTAGGTTACATTTCACTCTCTAAATTAGAAGAAAGATAAGAAATTATATTTATATACATAACATGAACTATGCTTTCTTAATAAAACATTACAATTTTTTCAATTTTCCAATTTCCATTTGAGTCTTTCTAATTCAAGTTGTGTGTGGAATGTCGGGTCAAGAGTCAAACTAACTAACAAACACACACACACACACACACACATTCTGATGGTGCGCACACACTTCCTCTTAGGAGCACACTGCTGTGTGTGGACGTGTGTGCACTTCAACACACCCCCAGGACCTCAAAGACACCAGCCCACGCTAAATGCTAAGTTCATTGTCTGTGACTCATCGTACAGTACAGACAGTGTCCGGACATGCAGATCCAAACAGGTATGAGAGATTATTTACAAGCCATGCCAAAACTCTGCCTGTGATCACACTTCCTCCCTGGCTGATCTGACACCAGTCAGTGCTGCCTTTTACATAACTGTTTCCAGCAAACCGACTTCCACACGGGTGGCTGAGCCTATTTTGAGAGCAATCAAGCAGACAGGCAACGAAGCAAGGCATTGTGGGAAGGGAACGTTTTGTTGTGTAAAGGTACGGACGAGACCAGACCGGAATCAGGGCGACAGACAAAACGTTTAGGAAAGGTGCAGAGATAAAATCTGACTGAACAAGATGTCCTACACAGGATACAACAGAGGTTCTAGAGTGTTCTAAAATGTGAATACATTTCTAATTTGCATGTTTCTCAAATATCACATATTACACATATTATAACAACAGGCATATAGACACTGAATAGGGAACCTCTGCTTTGAACGATGATTTTGTACAGTGACTTTACATGTGTAAAGAACTGAAAAGAAGAACGTCTTTTGCGAACAAACTTTGTTTTAAGGGCTCCATAAATAACCAAACCAAGCCTTTAGGTATATGGAGTAACATTATCCCATTAAAATGAACCTCGCTATAAAAAATTGACTACCATCAAAGGCATGAACATGAGAAGGTTGACAGGACCGTCAGAGCTCATAATAAAACCAGTCAAAAACAGTCCATGTCAAACACAATACGGGTACAATAGCTGTGGACTTTATGTGATGCTATACATAACCCTAAATGAAGGGGAACAGCCCAAAGCACATACTAAGGGATGCATACTTTATGCCCGTGTTAGTAGCTACAACTTATTTAGAAGAATCGTTACAAAATTATCTGTGAAAAAATGTTATTAGTTCAGAAGAATATTAGACTGCACTCACAAAAAGCAGTTTCAGGGATGGGGAAAATTATTATATATTCATAAGCTCCATCACTTTTAAAAGCCAAGAGTCCCTAAGATACAAACATCCACCCTGGATTCCATAAATAACCTACATGTGGGTAAAAATAAAGTTGTATAAATAATGAAAACAAAATGCGCAAAATGGAGGCGTAGATGTCAATGTCGAGGTTTTCCTGCAGATAGATGCACGACTGCTGCATGTCAAAATATATTACAGTATATCATTTGTTTTTATTTGAACATAACAAACAAATTCATTCAATTTTCTTAGCCTCGCTTTATATCTTATCTGATATAATAATCAACAGAACACACTGCAGTAACTAAAAGAATATGATGCAGGTCACAGGTGCTGTGGCACAATGGTAGCACACATGTAGTGTGAATGAGCTTAGGTGATTCTGTGGGGAAGCAGGTTCGAGTCCAGCCTGCGTAACTACAAAGACCACAATGAGCTGTGTGTATGTGGGCAGGTTAGTTACATCACCATACAACTCTCCTGGTAGTGGAACCACAGACTGGTTCTGACAGAGGTTCTCTGAGCTCTCAGGCAAGGAGTCGGTTCTGGTAGGAGAAACAGGGTATAGTGTCTCAGTGCGACCCGGTTGGAACTGGGCCCTGAAGGCTTGAGAGGTGACAGCAGGGGTGTGATCTATGTGTGCGGCTCATTACTGAAACGATGTTGCAATCAAAGAAAGCACGGCGCAACGATTACAAGGCAGAGCAGTAACACCCGGGGGCATGACAGGCCCCCCTGCAAGCAACATTCAACTAACTTTTGTCTTCTGCATAAACTGAAGTGCCCTAGCCGAACAGTGTCTGTTTAAACTGTGCATGGCATAACATATCAAGAAAGCCACGCCCAGACCACACCCACAATTACTTTACCCATCAAAGGTTTCTGAGATGTGCACTGAACAGGCTAAATATCACCAAATATCACTTTTCCTCTAAATATCACCAAACAAGCACCTTAACGTAGAAGAATCATTTGACATTTCATCGTCATTTTTAACTACAAAGAAAGACTGTTTTCTCCGCGAATTTAAATTAGCCTTTGGGGAAAACACAAACTGCTCTACTCAAAGAAAGCACAGTTAGATGCTGCATACATATAAGAAGAAGTGGCTTCGTTAGACAACTAGTAACATGGACTTTTATGAGAGTCTATTTCGACTTCTTTATATCTGGATTAGAAGACGTGTTTTTGGACAACTGGTCTCGATTCTGACATCAGCTCTGTTTTCACGCTTCCTTCAATTGCCGCTTGAGTCATGACTCATGAGGTTTTAAGGGTAGCCCCGCCCATCATCTCTGAAGTGATGCAGGTGTATTTATGAAGTAAAGGAAGCTTCTCGTCCTAATGAAAACAGCTGTCAGGAGCACCTGGTTTTCTGTTATTATATAGCTTTAACCCTTCCTTACTGTAATAGGCACCTTCACATTATGTGTACACATGCAACAATGAGAGAAGAATACATTAGACCGGCATGAACTCATCTTACACATCCATCTAGGACTATAAATATCACAGCTGGTCAGAATTAGTCTTGCACAGACAGACCTTTGACTTTCTGCAGCTTAAACTGGCCGTGAACTCAAGAACCGCCCACGCAGACAGCCAGAGCAATCTGATTGACATCTAAAGTGGCCAATCATGCTTTTTGTTTTGTTTTTAAGTGCTTTAAGGGATGGAGTTGTCAGAGACAAATTATACAACAATATTTTTGGAAAAAAATATGAATAGCATAGCATTTTCCACAAGCAAATGTACGGAAAACACACACCTTTATTCATTAGCAGATGCTTTTATCCAACGTGACTTAAGAACACACGACACACCACAGTACACAAAGTCTTTTGTGCCCTTACACACAGAAGTTACCATCAAATTAGCATTAGCTATATCGTGAAAGTTATTTCAAGTTTTCTGTGCGACATGCATCAAGCGGTTAGCGAACAAATTGTGGGCGGCCCGTGAGCAAGTCATCTGAGGCTGAGACTAGGTCAGATTCTCTGGTCAAGCCCTTTGAATAACTTATGTTTCAGACCAAACTTATACCTCCTACATTCTAGCCTAGTAATTTGCGCTGTGGTCGACTCCTATGACTCGCGTGCACAGCAGCACATAATCTGTTTGGGAGTTGGCCCTCTTCTGTGGCCTGTGCTTCAGGGTCCGCCACGTCGCCTCGGTCACGGGCCCCGGACATCAAACGAGAGGCAGGAGGCCTTGATTAGAGCTCAAGCTTTAGGAACGTTACAGCACTGAACCACAGCCAGAAGCAAAGGTCCTGTACGGGCCGGACCCACATCGTAAATCTGACAGCAGGCACACAAACAACCCAACAGTGTGCAAAACATCACATGGCCCGCATCTGGCTTCAGCAGGAACTAACTGCAGGCAGGTATGCGTTGAATATCGCCTCAACATCTCTTACTATGTGTTTGCCACTTCCTGCTTCAGGGAGGAAGTGCTTGAAATGAATATAAACACGCATAGACTAAAAATAACTCGGAATAAAAACAGGAATAACGGAAAATAAACATGAGATAAAAAAAACTAGTCACATTTGAGGAACATGTGTTTTTGTTATTATTTTAACATATTGGTACATTTATAACACACACACGTGGTGAAAGTATCTCAGTAGAAATGAAAAGAAAATATTTAAACCTTTTTCAGAAGGCGTGTGGAGTCCTCGCTGATCTGCATGAAGCGCATGATGACGTTGTTGAGATAAATGTCACTCAGCGTGGCATGATCTTTGCTCTCCCTTCGAACCTGGTTCAATAACAGGTACCAGCAATTCACCGGGGACAAGAGATTCTGGTCTTTCCTGCAAACAGAGAAAGAGAGAGAGAGAGAGAGAGAGAGAGAGAGAGAGAGAGAGGCTGATCGACACATTGAAAGAAAGTTCTTTGCGAGCTGTCAGGACCATCTGTGCACTCAGCTCACGAGCTGGACGAGACCACAGACAGATTCATCTTCTCAACTGTCCTTCACTGCCTGGATAAATAGCAACCCTTACATGTCCCCTCTTGATGACAGGTGGTGATATTTAGGCATTCATGATTTGTGCATACTTTACGTGCATGCAGTACAGTCACAGAACTGCATTCGACCAAAAAGTAATATATCATGAAGCATAAACAGAGGAACGTATAACAAGCAAACACTTTATACAGCAGGTGCATAGAAACAGGTCTGTCGTAAGTTAGTTTACGACACCCAATCATTACTAATACAAGAGAAAAGGTAAGCAATGGATCTTCTTGTCTCCAGTGTATCACGGAATGACAGAATCGTCAGATAAGTTTTGGTAGAGAGGAAAACACGAGGAAGTGTTTTGCTGCTCTGTTTCCCCTCGTGAACGCTGCATGTCATCGCTGCAGGTGAAGGCCTGTGGCCTCCCAACACGTCTGGGATGATAACGACACGCACAGCTTTAATGAAAGAGCTGAAAAACACACAGAGAACTATGTCCGCTCCAGCTGAGCTGCAATATTTACTGTAAACCCTTCCATTTTACGAAAACAGGAAATAATGATCCACACATTATAAAAAAGTTAATTGTATTTGCATTTGCGTATCTGACAGACACTTGTATCCAAACCAACTTTGAGAGCTTTTATTGTACATTTCAGTGGTCAATTTTATCTTCAAACCCATGACTGTGTGGTTGCAAGCGCTACCAGTTGAGCTAAAGAAAATGAGGCACGCCTTGGAGTAACCGACATGTTTACAGACCGGGTTCAAAGATCAAGTCATCTAAGCGAGACTGGATCAAACAAGTAATCTAATTGAGCTAAAAGCCCGGAGATGCGCGGTCGCAATATGAACGTGCGGTTCGCGGGAGGGGGGATTCAGACTGCAGGGAGAATTATGGGAGCCTGCGCATTTTCTGTCAGTCTGTAATTACAGTAAAACCTTTCGTGAGGCGACCTCAGCCTCTGGAGAATGCACTCGCTTTCCTTTCTGCATGAAGTGAGCGCAGTATGTTAAGAACGTGATGGAGTCAAGCTGCGGCGTCAGAAAGCTGACGCGTCCACGTGACTTGCATTCACGAAGTGGCAAAAAATAGCTTTTGCATCCCCGGTGCTGAAATGCATGAATAAACCAAAGAGATCCAAGAATACCCGGAGAACGCTATCTGTAAGCATTCCCAACATCATCGTGCGCGCATTGCTTGCGTGAAACGACAGGCGTTAACTGTACCGTGCTGACTAGCCGATGGAAAGGTAGCAATAATAAAACCATCCTTGTACCGAGCGGTCCTAGAATTTGATGATGTACTTCAAAAACCCACATTAAGAGAACAAATGCTGCAATAACAGTTTTAAAGAACATAACTATAAGTTATTAAGAAC
The DNA here is from genome assembly GCA_036877575.1 of Botia almorhae. Classification (NCBI taxonomy): domain Eukaryota; kingdom Metazoa; phylum Chordata; class Actinopteri; order Cypriniformes; family Botiidae; genus Botia; species Botia almorhae. Next base: position 21,932 of record JAZGTJ010003942.1, read on the forward strand.
ATAACTTCATATTAGACAGTATGGGAGCCCAGTGTGATGTGATGATACAGCGAAGCACTTCAGGGACTTTTACTTCCTAACAAAACTGAAGGTGACAGGAAGAAGAGAGAGGGCCGAGGTAACAGACCAGGAAGCACAAAAGGAAATAAAGCATGATGTCCTTGTGCAGGTCAATGCAGGAAGTCCACGGGCACCATAAGAACTGACATCCTAGCTTTGGGAGAAGTAACAGTAAATTACCGTAAGAAAGCCTCTGTCAGTGAAACCCACTGTAGTTAGACTCTATTAGGCTATGGCCTATAGCAGAACAAGAAGTTGTCACTTGGGTAATGGAAAAGCGAGATGAGTTAATTGGGAATCATGTGACAAATCGGGACTGAAGTAGAAGCAGCCAGTCACAGAACCGAACTGCAGTCGCGCCGTTCAAGGCTGCAGTAAATCAGTGGCAGTGATCAGACAAGATGAAATAAAAACTGGCCTCCAAAAGCACGCCCGTCCCTCCGGAGGGCCACACAGCGGTCACATGTCCACTCCGCTCTGATGCGCGGCTCACATCTCTGCGCTTGGGGCTCCAGCTTCCAGAAGAGTTTAGATGTGCTGCAACAGTAGACGCATTCAAATCCAGACTCAAAACACATCTTTTTATCTGTGCATACTATCAATGAGCAGCACTGTGCACTGTCCAACATCGTATTTTATTCATGTAATTCTAAATTGCCATTAAAAGTCTGTAGGACAGATAAAAAAAGGTGAAATCGGCCAGGAAGGAAAGCTGATGGTAAACATTCATTTTTTACAGCCCAAAATAGCACCATGATTCTGTAACGAGGTTAACTTACAATCAACACGCTTCTGCGACACAACTGTTGCGCCAGTGAAGTTACGTCACACTGCAGCCAAGCAGAATTACTGTACATTTACTGTACAATTACTGTAAGTGACTCCAGGGTGTGGAAATTGAGATTAACAAAAACAACTTCACCTGTAAAATGAAACGCACGGCAACAAAACAGAAAGAGAAAACAGACACATTTTAAATCGTAAGTGCAGAATTTAACAACACAAGAAACTTAAAGGATAAGGGCTGCTTTAACTTGATTATGAATATGTAAATGAGTCTCATTGCTATTGGATAAACATTATGAAGTCATTTCATTTATAGCACCTTCCGTCAATGTGACTTTTCCCAGGTGTAACCGGGGCTTTTGACCTACAATGGTGTCGATCACACAAACAAATTAGTCTCATCTAAACAAAAAAAAATGATTACATCCCCAGTCTGATCAGATCAGATCACCAGATATAAATACACTACAAATACAAGCAATACGACAGCCACATCTACAGCACTGTAGGCAGAGGAGCTTAATTCAGAGTTAGTGTAAACACTCATCTGACATCACAAATTGTATTGACAGCTCATCGATTTGACTAGAGGGCGCTGCACTGGAGGGCTCAGAAACCTACAACAAGGTCATGAAATGAGTGTGCATGAAAGTACAGTACAGCTAAGAGTAAACAAGACTTATGCATTACAAACTACATTTATATTTAAGTATTTGCAGAGGCTTTCAGCCGAACGGACTTACAATGCATTAAAGACACATTTTGTTAGCGCGTGTTCCCTGAGATTCGAAACCACAACCTTTGCGTTGCTAGCGTAACGCTCTACCAATCGAGCTACAGGAATACTATAAACCATCCACCAAACCACATTTTTAGGGCAGAGTATATAAATACTCCAAAATGCACGTGTTGTTAACCCCAAATGTAAAGGTTCAAACCTTGAGGTATGACCTTCAGTGTATTAGCATGCTATTAGCACGACCGTAACACAGTCCTGCTTGTGTGATGTTGCTTTAATAACTCCCATCCTTACCCCAGCATCCCTCCCTGGACAAATAGTGCACAAAGCTTGTTAGCTCAATAAACATGCGCTATAACAGGCACCAGGCAGTGTGTCGCCACGACGACAGTGTCCTTTGGGAGAAAGGCTACACAACCACACAGCTCACAAAAATACTGCCGGTTAAGTTGTCTTGTAAGGGCGTGTGTGTGTGTATACGTGTGGAGACAGCCTATTGGACAAAATCTGATCAGATATTGCAGCCTTATGGTAATTACTGTGACATCACCCCAGCACCTAATTGGTCCCATTTTAAATACATGCGTAAGCAATACAGCGCAATACGATACCTACACAATTAAGCCCTGCAGGGCAAGCCACAAAAAAATGAATATGTTAGTTTGTGTGTGCGTTTACTAATACATTTTTACATTACATTTACGCATTTGACAGACAAGGTATATATTTTACCAGTATGTGTTTCCTGGAAATCGAACCCACAACTTTTTGTGCTTCTACTGGAACACCAGATAACTTAACCCATGTCAAGCATACAGTAGCTGTAAGACAGAGAATATAGACTGCAAAACAGTGACACACACACATCATCCTGGTATCCAGGCTCCGGTCTCAATCCATCACACTTTACTTTGAAAGTCACCTGAGAGTCTTCTAGCGCTGTTGTCAAGATTGATTCTGCTGTGGCTGTAATCCCACAGGTAGAGTTAACACTGTGCTTCTCGACAAACAGTCGCTTAATCTTCCCTCGTGCTGGTTTTGTGGAATTCTGCTGACCACGGATATCCAGCCAACTTCAACAAAGGAGTACAGCACGCCCTCTGCTACAGCTCGCCTGGCCTCATCCCGACGCCATCGGTCAGAAACCAGCCCAGACCTCCGGACTGTGAAACAAACTGGGATACAATGAGGTGACCACGGCCTGGGCCTCTCTACGGAGGCCCTGCGGTTACAAAAGATGCTTTCCAAGTTTAGCAGGGAGACCAAAATGTCTCAACTACAAAAGCTTTAAAACGTTTTCCGAGCCACTCTGTCGAACAGCCCTGGGACACGGATATCCTGGCTAATTACAGAGCGATCCGCAAGCTCATTTTGATGCTAATTCATCCAACACACAGCTGAGCTGAGCTGGCTTTAGAAACGGTCGCCCAACCTCACAGGGTTTTTTTTGATCTCCCGAAAGACTTAGCAGACAAAAACAAGGAACTTGCATCATCAAGAACCCCTATAAACATTTTCCTTGCTGTATTTCTGCATCTGTTCACACTCAAGAACTGCCAATTTGGGCGTCTTGCTTTTCAAAACTCGTGTAAGTGAGTCAGGCAGTTTGCACCGATCGCAGACCGACAAATCACATAAAACACAGCCTTAACACCCGAGATTCTGCACTCACAACAGCTGTACTCACTGCTGCTGGACTCATATGGGGCTCTTAAGCTGCATTTGGTCTCTTTACAGAAGTAAAAGGCAAACACAGCAGCCGTTTTATCCAGCAGGCAACTCTGCTGTAATAATGAGAGCACATTTACTCTTCATACCCGTCAACAATTCCTGTGTTGATTGTTCCAGCACATATTGTGAAGATGACAAAGTAATTATTGAAATTGAATCAGAATTTAAATGAAATAAAAAACATGCACATTGAGAGATCATGCATTACACCAAAGTACAGAAGTGATATTATGTTTACAGTGATATTAGTGACTATTAATAACGAAGTAATATTTAGGCCGTTCCTGTGGCTCAGTTGGTAGAGCGTTTGGTTAGCAGCGCAAAATGTCGTCGGTTCTGATGAAATGTAAAACCTGAAGGCACTGTGAGTCGCTTTAGATAATTGTGTCTTCCAAATGCATAAATGTAAATATTTTTAAGCATGACAATTTTTCCCAGTAATACTCATTAATCTAATTGTCGGTGATAATGTAAATATACAGTTGAAGGCTATACATGAAGTACCTCAAAATAATCAATTTATGTGCAATTTATGCATAACCATTGTTAATATGACAAAAGGAGATTTTAATTCTAGGGGCCCGCCGTTCCAGGGGCCCCCAACAACATAGAGAGATCGCTTTTGTGGAACAACCTTCAATTTAAAAAAATGAATGAGGGAAAAAAAATCTGAAAGAACCAGGAATACAATATATTCTGATATGGTTTCAAAAACTGCATTTCTGTTTCTAATGTTGACTTATTCATACACAACACATTCACATACACACTTATACACACATCTTTTTCAAAATGAGCTCAAAATGGCATTTAAGAAGAAGTCTGATCTATGAACATCATCCCACCAACACTCACACACACTCACTTATATTGCTGGTGGTCCTTCGTGCTCCTGGTCTTGGCCATGAAACGTTCGGCCAGCTTCTCCAGGTTGCGGGAATACTCCATCTCGATCTCGGACTTCTTGCGGAAGAAGTCCTGGAGGTCTTGAAGAAGCTGGACCCTCATGTCCGTCTGCTGCTCCAGACATTTCTGCTGCTCCACCAGCTGAGCTCGGATCTCTGAACAAACACAATCAAACACGGTGTGTCAGAACATGCGCCTGTGTCAACATGAAACACCTACAAAAAACACAAATTAGAAAACACAACCGGCGACGAGTCGTTACAGTTTCATTGCTTTGCTTTGAGGTGCTTTAGAAACCTCCCGCCAGCAGCCCAGACCAAATGGCCCACAATATAAATACAATATAAATACAGCATTCAGATTTACCCTGAATCAGATTCATTTCGCAACATCAGCAATGTGACAGTAATCCAGGCTCATCGGGTTGAGCGGCTTCTGGCCTTCCCCTTCATTTCATTACAGTCAGAATGAGAAATGAGCGCAGAACAAACCTAATGATTCTGTAAATCTACTCTGTGTACAGCCCGTACAGTCACTGAGGCACTCCACTTCATTTAACAAGCATTTTTGGGCCAAATTACCTCCGGTTTCCTCGTGATTGCCCCCTTGTCATAGGCAATGGAGCTCATTAAATCTGCAGCACACTGTAGAAGCTCTCCTGCCCCATAACATAATATACATTCAGACTTCCTCGCGTGGCCCCCGGGGGCCCAACATGTTTAATGTATTTCTCATAATGTGGGTTATGTTATCTGAACCACAAGTCCACCTTGACAGGCTAAACAATGACAAGGTGAAAGAGAAGGAAATAATATATGAGAATTATAAGGGCTAGTAGGATCACTTCATAAGATTCATATCAGTTGTAAAACCTTATTCAACAAATAGAAAAGCAAGAGTAAGCAATACAGCAAAAAACAACAAGCATAAATAAGCATAAACAGCTGTTAACGTACCAATGAGACGACATAGGTGCGGGAAAGCTAACAATAAATGGCAAAAAAAAATCAGAGGATTAAAAGTTAAAAGTTCGTTCAAACTTAGATAAAAACTGCAGAAACACAATGATCTCTTATTTTTGGAAAGCGCTAGCTACAGTGTGATTTGTTCAAATCTTGCCAGGCAATTCTTGCCAATAATTCCAAACAATTTTGAATGACATACTTTAAAGCTAACATTTTTACCTAGAACCAAACACACATTCATTATAAAACTAAAAATATTATTTGCATAAGACAGCTCTCATTCTGAAATACTTCGCTCTGATTGGCCGATCTCTGCGCCATTTTTCTAATAATGACTGCTTTAGTATCTGTTTTTGAAACAGACGCGTTTTATTTTGCGACAATAACGACTGACTGTACGTTATCTTCTGCAGGATCATCTCTACATCATTACCTCAAAGACATTCAAAAAGATTCCAAGTGTAATACTAAACACTTTGCCCTCGCCCTCCCTCATCAGCACGATCAAATGTCCCTCTGTGATTACCAAGAACATTCCAAGCCCTGTGAGGTCATGTGTATGGTAAACATCTGCATGGAGCCGGTGTGCTCAAGCATGTGCGAGACGGTACGTCTGATCAAAGCCCCTGTGATCATCTTCAAACAGACTAGTGGATGCGAGCACCTGCGAGCTGTCTGATACCACACAAACAAGACCTCAAGGTGGAATCCAAGCCAATCAGCTCTCTCCACTGTCTCTCTGCAGTTAGCCTCAATGTTTCCACATGCACACAGATGGGTTCCCGAGATAGCTAATGGCTGGGATGAGCATGTATCTGAGATTGCAGGCTATTCTTTAAAGTGCTGGAAAGTATGTGAGCAAACAACAGAGCCGGGCTCCATTACCAGTTAACGGAGAACCTTTTATGGCCCCCATTAAAAGTCCAGTTGACGTCTGTGACAAACCCAGAAGGACAGGCTTTGGTCAGAGCACACGTCACGTACTTAATTTGCTGCAACAAAAATGACACAGAAGGACAGTTTGTTTAATATTCTCTCGTGTCCTCAGATCCTGCTGTAGGTAACATCTCATTTTAAACAACCCACGCTCTGGGGTTTTGTGAAGATACATTTTTCCACTTACAATTTTTCTACCAACAAATCTCTGGTAAACAGATCATTCTAATCAGTAATATCATTTGGAAACAACTCTAACCCTTCAAACTGACAGATTTAATATTCTGGTACTTGCCCCGGCAGCGGCGCTTCTGTTCTCCTTACAGACTAAAAAAAGCTATGTGGGACATGCTGTACCAGAACCCTGTATGCAGAGAAGCTCATCGGGGGCACCTGAAATAGCAACATTTATCAGGAGACCTGTGTTCACGCACAGGGTTATTCAGCACAGCCATCAGCTGAACCCCTTGGCACAGAGAAAACTGTACATTTCACACTTGAATTTAATGCATGTGGCTAGTTAACATGACACGTCAAGCACTGACACCAGTGTCCTGCAGGGTGACATGCTATTTAAACCATTAAACTGAATGGAGACGCTACTGATCCACACTTAACCCCTGTGAAATGAACAGGAACGCTGACTGGAAGCTAGAACCCATCACCCAGCATCATCTAATCTCACCTCACGGAAGCTCTTACATTTCTCTCTTATATTTAAGAGCTAATCCACACAGCCATGTTCTAACATCCAGCAGAAAACCTTCCCAGAGGACTGGACGCTGTTATAAAAGCAAATAAAGAACTAACTCCCGTTAACGCTCATGGTTTTGAAATCAAATGTTCACCAAGCACACGAGTGGCGTTCTGCTGTCTGCATACTTTTGGGCACGCAGTCAAGAGTGTGTTGTTTGCAACGTGATCTCCTTCTGTCAGATTGATTTTCACCGACTGCAGTCCATCAGAGTCCACTCTTGACCATTTAAACACATTTCAGCTCTAAGTCGTGTTCTTAAAAAAAACAACCCTGAGATCAAGAGAGTTCTCACTAAAAATCAACACACAACCGAAACTACAGCCCACACTTAGCCCCATCCCCGCAGTACCACAATAAATAAATAGAAAGTGAGCTAAATTTAATCCTCCTTTAGCCTCTTCCTTCAGTGACTTGGGGGTTCCGGATGTCTTTTTTCAAAGCATGCGACATGTTACCATGTAACTCGGAACCCGATGACACCAGTACCAAGGGTTATTGAATTAGTTAAGTAATATGCCAAAATCATTACGACTAATTCAATAACAAACCAGAGTACACTGCACAAATACAATGTAATTGTGACTTAAGTGATTATGCATGTGTAATAGAACCGAGACACCCACTCCAGGCTAAACATCAATTACAAAAGTCCGTTTCAAATAGGTCTGTTCTTTTAAATCAGGGGTTTCCCAAACTGGGGTTCACAAATTATTTAAATTAATAATCTTAAAATAAAAAAAACACTAACTAAAAACAATATATTTTATTTGTTTAATCTGCACGTCATGTGACCATTACACAATATTACACGGTCAGAAAACCGTGAACTCACAAAACAGATATATGACAGATAGACATATGCACCTCAATATAACCTTTTAAAATGTGTAATAATTACAATAGTTATGTAAAATATTACTAACAAAAAACTTTAAAACGAATTTAAGAAATAAATGTTTTCAAAGTTAAACACGCAAATGTGCCAGTAAATTATTGAAATATTTATAAACTCAGGGGGAACATAATTCAAGTAAATAATTTAGGTCAAAGAGGTTCGGCTGACAAAAACATTTGAAAACCTGTTTTTGAAAACCCAGCTTCAGCCAAGATGAAAGTGTCTCAGCTGCGTCCCGCTCTACTCAAATCAAATTAAACACAGCATTCAGAATCATTTCTATATTTGCAGTGTGACGACGTTTATCTTCATTTGACTTTACAGATTCAGGGCTTATGTTATAGCACACTCACACAACCTAATTGATCCTCAAGGGGAAAATCAGATCTCCCGTATATCTCCTGTAATTTCGCCTGTAAAATGAAATCAGCATGACATAACACAGCCATTTTGACCTCATTACCAACACAACTGGCAATGTTTTCTGCCCCTCTATTCTGTGGCGACTGCAAAAACCTCTTTCTGTATAAATTCTGCATGAACTAGTCTGTATTGTGTATGAATTAAAATAACTTCAGACCAAAAATAAATGAAGAAAATAAGATGTTTGATTCGAAACCCCAGTCATTGTAGCTTTAAAAAAAACTATTTGCGGCTTTACAAAAGAAAAATGTGAAACTTATGCAGAACAGTTGTGGCTCGACTCTGTAAACTCATTTCATGTGGTGACAACTGGAACATGGGGCGCACATGTTGTTTTATCTGAGAGCAAGTCTTCCTCAACTCCAGCAGGAAGTCTGAACCTCAGTGGTCTGCGTCCAGCTATTAGCTCATTACCATTTCCTGAGACGGTCTGCACGCCTGCATACACAAACACACACACACAAACAGGAAACACTGGCCCTAAGGCAGTCTTTGTCTATATGCTTTAGGCTTCAGAGTCTGGACGGACTGCGGTCTACTGACCTACAGAGAAGCAGTTCCTTCCTGTTTAGGGCTTTGGTAAGACCAAATTACACCTCACCGCCTGAATGTAAACTACCTCCTCCACTTACCACTCCTCTGCTTAAAGTTCATACTCGTATCAGTGGAACTCTCATAAAAACCAATGCAGTGTTCAGAATCCAGTGATGTCTTTATACAGATTAAGGCCAAGTACAGATGCATGTTAAACGGCTTTGAAAATAATTTTTTAAGACATGGCGAGTCAAAACTGAGAAAATATCCATAGGTTCGAAAAATAAGTTTAACACAAAACCTAATCAAGTTTTGACTGTGTAATGCATGGAGCCAAGCACAGCAAATCTATAAAACAATAATCAATATAAGGAACCAATTTTCAATATTATTCAAGCATTGAACTATATCAGTTTAATTATAAAATGTGTGTTCTGAAAACTATGGACAAAAAAGTCACAAAAAGAAAAGATCAGCTACATCAGGGAGAATGTGGTATATAAATGCCAACTTAAACTACTGTTTAACAAGCTGTGTTTGACAAACTGGATAGAGGTAGAGAAAATCTGTTAAATGAAGCTTTACTTAAAACTGCTGCGTGTCATTTCTGCACCACTAGTGGCACGATAAGGAACTGCAAAAAAATGACCATTTCTTATGCACTTTTAAGGGAACATTTATATCTATTTAAACATCGCCCAAACCATCAAATGAGCAATAATATTAGAAAAACCACTAACTATATGTACACTAAAACAGGACCAACCAAATATAGCCCAAAATAAAAGGGCACGTATTGGACGTTAAATCTGTGCCACGCTCTTATCTCTCATTTAATAACTGATTTAATTTGTAAAGATGTTTAAAAAACAAAGCAGGAGAAAAGGAGAGAAAAACAGCTTTTTCTTGTCCGGCGCGAGTGAAGACTAGTCCTGCGTTCACTGAGTCATATCGAGACCCTCCCCAGATGCCCTCAGGGGAGCAGAAGAGAAGAAACTCAATCCAAGCCCTCAGACTGCAGTTACATACTGCAAAAGGAGACTGTTTCTCACATTTTTCAGAAGAAAGTACCACTATGTTGCAAGGCAGCACAGTATGCTTCTTTTGCTTGCTTTGTTCTTTTGTTTGGAAATGCCAGCGTGAGAGGAGTGAGAAAGAGGACGTGGATAACGTTTCGCCGATTTGCCTCCTAAAAACTCCGCTTGACGGCCAAACCGTGAGGTAGCTGCCAGGACCTGCCTTCTGAAGAGGCACATTTGGAGTAAAATCCTTGGAAACCTTTAGAACGGCGACAGATATTCTCCTGTAATTAGACGTGGGGGGTTTCCCGGAGAGATCTGAGGGGTCAGTAAGCATTACAAACACAACCTAATGTTTAACTCAGCAGGTTCACAAGCAAAGATCAAGCAAATTGCTCATGTGAAGAATGAAAAATCAATCTTATGAACATACCACTTCAATGACGACTGTAAAAACGCACCAGTGAGTCCAAACGCCCTGCAGCGTGGTATTTAAAGAGACGGCTCTATTCACAAAAACGTCCAGGATCTGCATTCAGGGCTTTGGTGGGCCCCCACTGGAATGGGCCGGTGGGGCCCCACGGACCACACGCGAGGCAGCTAAATCCCACCAGTGAACACCTGCTTAATCCAAACGCACATCTGCACGACCTAATATACTGAGTGTAAGGATCTATTCAGAGACACCTGCAGAAGTCCATCCCTCAACGATATTCCAATATTCGCCATTTATCCCATCCATTAATCCAAAGACTCCAGAGCAGAACATGATGACTGAGTTGAAGCTCTGACACAAGGTTATATGGCTTAGTGGTTAAAGCTATTGGCTGGTACCCAAAAGCTTGCAAGTTCAAGCCCTGCATATGGAGTGTCCATGAGTGATCTCCAGTGTTTCACAAAGTGCGGTACTTCACCTCAGTCTGTTTCGAGAGCATCGTCCTTGAAATAAGTGACTGCAAGTCGCTTCGGATAAAAGCATCTGCTGAATAATTACTCCACTATTCACATCCTCACGCCATCTGTTATACAAGCCGTTACATTAAAGTCACCATGACATCAAAATATACTACTTTTATTATTCATAGAATATCAGTGTTTATTATAAATGATTTATCTGTGCATGTCATTATTTTATTTACATTCATGAACAAAATCTTCAAATGTACTTCCCCTCTGGAA
>JAZGTJ010003943.1:0-32849 GCA_036877575.1 Botia almorhae
ATCATTGTACCATGGTGCCATCACAGTACATTTTTGTTAAGAATATAAATTAATAATTGTGAAATATGAAATGAATACCATGACAGATAATTTATATATTTTGGATGACATAAAGCAGCTATATATTACTCTATAGCTCTTCAGGATAGCCCCACATTAAGACTTCCGTCTCAGAAGTCTTCTCAGTCTAGTCGTCTCATTGCTCTAAGCATCCTGACCAAAGCTTTCTCTGATTCATCCTTCCCAAATATGGAAGTCCCGGAAGCGCGCTGACCGGCTGCTCAGACGAGGGACAACAGGGAGAGCGGGACACCAGCACCAGACCTGCATAGCCGATCCACATCCGGCATTTTTAAAGAAAACGTGACAATAAAACCCGGATCCGAAGGTAATATCCCGGTAAGACTGTATCGGTCTCCGTCGTGCGTGTTATTGCGTGTTATAAGTGTGAAGGTCGTATAAAGATGAGCTGAACGGGTGGGAGGAGGTGGTCTGTGAAACGTGCGTGTTTTTGTCTGTGGAAACGCGCGTTCGCTGCGCTGGCAGGAACTGAAAACACCCATGACGACAAAGGTTTGAACCCGCACCATTTTTTGTTTTCGCTCTGTTGGTTTCGGATGGCAGGGCTCGTTATCTTTTCTCTAATTGCAGGGTCTGTCAGTTGTCATATCAGTGCGCCCAGGCGTCTGCTGCTTATGGGATAGGTCACTGTCGCTACGTGTGAGACACACACACACTACATGTGAAGTGATTGTCGTAGCCTAGCGGTCTAATTTTGCTGTTTTGAAATGAGTTTTTGTGTCGTAAAGCAATAATGTGCCGGCATAGTCCACTTTGTAGGTTTGAAGGTTTGGTAGATTAAGAACCTTTATCATAATTTCTGTTTTTTCTCATTTCTATTCGTGGTTGGTTTTATTCATTATTATTCTGTACAATAGTGAAGTTGGTGCTTTGAACAGTTTCCCTATGTTCATGTATGTTTAGTTGATTTAAAAAATGACCTTAGATTCCCCACTTTTTCCCAATATATACAAACAAAATTACACGTGTGTTGCACGCAAATTTATTTATTTCAAATAAATATCTTTTGTTTTAAATACAGCACAAGAAAAGCTCTCCAAATTAGTTCCTCATCATTAGGTGACAAATCAGTTTATATATTAAAAGGATGTCTTATTGGCATTTTGTTTTAAATCCACATGGCCTCATGTCCCCAGCCACCCCTCTCTCCCTGTATCTTGGTGAAGAGTTGCTCTGTATTTAGACCCTGAGAACAGACATTCAGAAATAGACAGCAGCATTTTGTAACTGTGGAGAGTCCCACATCACTCCTGAAATATTTGTTCAGCACTTAACACGTTGAGCCGATTGGTATACATCCAACGCTAACCACACACATAGCCACCAGGTTGAGACCATTCTATTTCATTTGACAAACTGAGATAGTTCACCGAAAAATGAGAATTCTTTTAATTGCTCATGTCACACGTCCTGATGCTGTAGTGACTAACACAGACGAGAAGATATTGTTGAATAAATCTGTTATTTTCTGTTTTTCATTGTCGGCGCTTCATAAAATTAAGGTTGAACCACTGTAGTCACATGGACTATTTTACTGATGTCTTTATCACCTTTCTGGGCCTTGAAAGTGGCATTTGCATTGCTGTCTTTAGAGGGGGTGATTTTTTATAAAAACTATCGTAATTTGTGTTTCTGAAGATGATTCGGAGTCACACTGCACACATATGTGTTAGTCATACGTACTGTATCGTAAGCAGGTGCTTATGTGAATGCTATATAAAGTGTAGACGTGCAGATAGATAACATATTGATCAAAATATATAAGAAAACATTCTATAGAACATTTTATAGAATCCTGTGACTGCACACACACGTTCAGACATCCGAGCTTGAGTCATTTTTAAGCACCTCTGCTTAAACTGGAAGTTGGGCTCCTGTGTTGTAGACTCTAACTTTCTTTGTTTAACAGGCTCAGGGATTATCCTGCCTCTCCAAAAACACAACTGAGGCCCAGGTCAGGCATTTGGCAGGGCCCAGAGAATTCTCTAGAGAGATAACAAGATGACGCGAGCGTTTTCACACTGGCTCACTATTAATTACTGCTGACGTGTGTCAGAGAGAGAGCTGCTACACGTTAAATGCAGCAAATATTGTTTTTTGGTATGTGGTTCCTCTCTAAGAAAAAGTGCTTCAGTATGAGGTTGTATTGTGTAATGGTGGTCAGGTAATAATCCACATGTTGCAACAGACCGTGACAGAATTTGAAGTTGGTCAATTCTCAGTATCTACACAAGAGAAATGTGTTCATGTGTACACTTCTACGCATAATAGAAATGCAGCTGTTGCGATTCATAATGCCGGCCTTGAATCACTTTTCTTGGTGACAAGCTTTTGTTTTCATTCAACTTTTTACTTTCTCGTCATCATTTATTTTTGAACTGAATTGTCTTTTCCTGAATGGAAACAGGAGTCAGATCACAGACTCAGATCCCAGATAACAGTATGACAGGGATGATTTGACAGGTGACGTTATCGGTCAGTCACATGATCCAGATTGAAGCATCGGATTCTATTTCTTTCCCCTTATAAAAAAGATGATGGTGACAGGCCATTTAATAGATAGACCCTATCTCACTGGAGTCAACAGCCATGAAACATACAAATGTTTCTGAATTATCCAATATATTCAGAACTTATATTCCAGTATAACTGAGTAAGAAGTAAGAAGTGTGCCAGCTTCACCAATTCATGTATATATATTAAATATTCTTATATAATGTTATTTTATAATTTATTTTTGACGTAGACTTTCATGGATTTTCAGAGGCAGAATCATTTTAATTCACTGACTTGATGTAATTTATATGAATAATTAAGCTTAAAAATCATATAACTGAAATATTCATCTTCTCAGAGATGGTTTTACACAGTGTTTTACACAGATACTGACTAAAACATTTCTAAGACAGCAAAGTTGTCACTTCATGTACTGAGTAATTTAAAAAAAAGTTAATATGTATGTGGATTAACATCTAAAATGCAATAAAATAGTGGCCATTTTGAAAAAGTGGCCATTTTGGATTGTTGACAGCAACGTTATCCTCGTGTCCATGCTGTCATAACTGAATTTGCTGTTGCATTCCAGCCAGCAGATGAGTACTGAAGGTGTGGTCATGTGGGGGATTGCCAGTATGGTCTCCACGCCACACAACTGCTCAGTGCGTGTGTGTGTGTGCTAGATTTACAGAAAGCAAATATTAGCTAATACTTTTTATTTTGTTGTAAGACTGTAAACGGATAATGGTAAATATGAATTAATCACGAAGTTACTGAAAATATTATTTACTTTGTTTCATATTTTTCATAATTCCATTCTCTGCAACATTTTGTCAAAAATCTGATTAGGTCATCTTTGAGAATTCAGACTTTGAGACTTTGAGAAGTCAAGGAAACCTTTATCAAAACTATTGTTATTGCGTTTCTCTGGGTTACGCGCTGTTGTCTGATCGTTAAAGAGAACCCCCAGGTAGCAGAAACTGTTTAATGGAACTGGCTGGTACTCAGGTCATGAAGTCCCAACAAAGCCATAACGGCACCTTCGCACACTCCAACAGTTTGAAGTCTCTGGTTTTACAGGAGCGTTGTCATGGAAACACTGGTTGAGCGACTGGAGCAGGCTGTGATTCGTCTGGAGGCCGTGGCGGTCAAACTGCACAACTGTCCTGGGGGCTTGGTCAATGGTGACATCACCAACATGATCAATGGAGGTACTATAAGAACAGTAACAAAATAGTCTGTTAAAACAAATTATAAGATATATGAACTTATGGATGCCCTGATCTTAAAAATCTGATGGTTTTACTTTGTCTAGGAAAAATAAGTAAAACACTAAAAACAAACAATGATTTTGTCATTGGGAAATCTATGTTGAGTAAATAATTGCCATTTGCCATAATCATTAAATATATTTTTAATAAAAGTAATATTAGTAATATCGGTTGATAATCTTGATCATGATCTGGTATATGATGCATCACTGTGTGAACTAGAACTGGAGTTGATTTTTCAAGGTAAACACCAAACAGTAAATTTAATCCGAATGTATTAATAGTTTTTGATTTACAAAGCCACCACTGTACAAATACTGTTCGGGTCTGTTTTAAGTTCACAGGGCTTTGTTTACAACTGCACAGTCTGTCATTGTGAGAAGACCTCTGGCATTTAGCTTTTTCCTCCATGGGAAAAGTATTCTCACCGGAGAACAGTAGCACTAGCCCCAGGGAGATGCACATAAATACAGTCACAAATCTAAAATGAATGGGGGTGTGTTTACGCAATTTTTTCTTTCTTTTATTTACTCTGTCTTTCACGCTGTCACATCTGTGTTTTTGAAGAACAAGTCCCAAATCGTCATCCAACCGTTTAAATCGAACAGCCACTGTATGTCACTGTAAGCAGCTTCTTATATTTCTGTGGATTGCAGGTTTAAGTTTAGTTACATTATACGACAGCTAATTACACTCGTTTAATCTGATTGGACGAGCAACATTCCAGGAGTGCTGATATTTAGTATAACAGCACAGGGATGTTTCACTGTTTTGTATCACTCCGCTTGCCTGGGTTTGCTGTGTTCCAGACTGGCTGCCAGTCTGTGTGTTGTTCTGCAACACGAAACTGTTGTTCCAGCTTTGACTTCATTTAAAACTATTTTTGTTAGCGTTGCTAATGTACATTTCTCCTTTGTGGTTCTCTATTCGATTTTAAGGTGAGACCCAGAGCATGGAGGCGTTTGACCAGTTGTTAAGTGGACCAGTGTCTGCATACATGAAGTCCAGCACAGCTATTGGTGGAGATGTGGCAAAGCATGTAAGTATGGATGACTGTTGTGTCATGTTTATGTTTTATGTGAATTTTACAGATATATGGGAATGCTGGGCAGGGAAGAGCAAAATAAATTCAAGTGCAAACATAAAGACAGATAACATACAGCTGTATAAAGTCATAGAGGAGCTCTTAGCTTGTAGAACAAAATGTCTTTACACTTACACACGTTCAAACGCACAGCTGCTCTGGAGAACTTGCAGCTGTCGCTTTCCAGGTTCACATATCTCTGCTATTTTTGACAATTGGCTTTGTGCTGTTCTGTTGCTATAACTGTAACTCGGCAGCCATGCTAAATCCATGCGCAACATCACCAACAGAAAACAGGTTTATTATAATCTGAATGTGGCTTCTTCTCTAAAACAGCGAAGGAAGAACAGCTTTCAGTTTGTTTAATCCCGAGAATAGTTCATTCTTGGCTTCTTATCGTGTTATGAGTGTTATTGTGTATCACTGGACTGGAAAATTACTGTTCAGCAGTGTTGTTATATTAACATATTAATGAGGATTATATTAAATATTGGGTTGTTGTTTTGGAGAAAGATTAATCAAGTATTTGCCTGTTGAATAAGGAATAATGAGATTTCTTCAGTATTTCACTTACATGACATGAATGTAAAGTTGCTTTGAAACAATGCAACATTGTAAAAAACGCTATATAAATAGATATTTAATTCACAGCAGTGAAGTTAAATAGAGACAATTACTAGAACGTGTGTCTTCTCAAGAGATCGCTACACTGTCACACATAGTGTCCAGATTTACCAGGATACCAAAATCCACAATCAGAATCAGTTATTGACAAAACCATTTGGGCTATTCAAGTCACTCTAAAATTGCAGCTTTGTACTTGTAGTGTCAACAGTTGTGGCATTTGTTTGTATTCGTTTGTATTTTTTCTGAGGAATTACTGTTCAGAAACATCTGACACGAAGTTGAAACACAAACCAGCATAAACTAAAAGCTTCATAAATCTGAGCTGTAGAAGAGCAACAATATTTGCCTCTGAAGGGGATACAGAATGCTTTGAGACTCATACATTCCCAAAATGATGTGAAAGCCCCACAGTTCTGTCAGAATTTAGTGTGGGTTGCCTTAGCTCCACCCAGTCCTCACAATTAATCATTTGTCAGCGAGTGCTTCTGCCCCATCTGTCCTAACACAAGGTGCTTTTGTGTTGACACTGGATCAACAGCCTGTAAACAATAACTGAAATGTTAGGGTTTCTTTTTGACTGACAGTACATAATGACCTATATGGCTTACATTTCATGGCCACTTGCTGCTGACTGGTAAGTTAAGAGCTGCTTTAGAAATGAGCCATTGTACAATGTACTTAGTGTACGCGGAGGTACAGTGGGTTGTTCTATTGGTGGAATGTAATATTTTGAAAAAGGCAGAGGAACGATTAGAGTGAAGGATGCATGTGTCCTTCTTGTTAACACTGGAATCTGAGCTCAACTCCGAGAGGAAACATTTCTCTTATGGGCTAATAAGAGATGAGAAATGGTCTTTATAGCCCTGTGTGTGTGTTTGTAAGTGAAAAAAGCTATTTAGATGTCCCCACAATGTAAAAAGCATTTAATAGCAGTTTAATAGAATGAAATAAGTAGGCTTAAAACGATTAGTGTCATTTTCATATGTGAAAATGCTAAAGGTGTTCTGTAGGTGTATGTGGTACGATTTGGGTGTAGTAATTGATCATAATTGGCTTACAAAACAGTTTCAAAAGTTTCCCTCCATTGTTGACAAAACAGGTAGCCCCGCCCCCAAACCGCCATTGGTTGAGCCAGAAGCTGATGTGTTGGACCGTTTTAACAAGCTTTGAAATTAGCCTATAAGTGGCTTATCTATAACACTCTCTGCACGTTAAACTGGGATAGGAAGGGACAGTTTAAAAAAAAGGCACACTTTACCTTTAAGAATAATAAAGGTCAAACTAAGGTCAGCATCGTGATATAAAACATGATGTGTTTGTTTGTATTTGCATTAGTATTAGTGTAATATGTGTGTATTAGCTGTTTTATAAACCATGATACTACAGTTATTGTGCTTAAATCAATATCGATTCCAAATCCGTTAAAGAAAGACAAAGATCGAACCGATTCTCTGCCTTACACTCCTGATCCGACCCGCTGACTGGATTTAACTGGGAGACCTTTTGAACCAGAAATTGTGGGAATAACAGATCCAGTATAGCGTCTTTACCTCGAAAGGAAACATTCACCAATCTAGTTTTCTCATCAGATTCTCATCACAGATGGACTGAGAGACTTTTTATCTCTTATATGCAGCTCCTTTTATGGTAAAACAGACCTCTGGCTTTCCCCAAGTTCAGCAAGAGAAAGTCTTTTCCTAAATGTGGGATTTGCCTCAATTTGTGCATATGTGCGTGTAACTACTGTAGCCAAGGGTTCAGATCTGTCCCATAAGGTTTGACTGTATTTGGGTGTTTCAGTTACCAGCACTTTGTGTCTCAGGGGATTTTATTAAAACGAACGTTATACCGTTTGTTAT
Organism: Botia almorhae; assembly: GCA_036877575.1. NCBI lineage: Eukaryota > Metazoa > Chordata > Actinopteri > Cypriniformes > Botiidae > Botia > Botia almorhae. The sequence continues at coordinate 7,419 of JAZGTJ010003943.1, forward strand.
ATGACAGTCACATTATATTACTTTTCAAATGCTTTAAATGTGTAGATTTATGATAGATTTATGTATAGATACAATATTAATTACATTTTAAAAAGGCAGAAAGTGAAATATTCATGAACATTTCAATGTGCATTGTGTGAAAATTATTTGTATGATTTTATAAACACATTATGGTTCCCTGTGGCATCATTTCCATCACGACTAACCATTTTGCCAGTAATAAAGTTGAATCGAAAGTTAGTATACGTGGTTACCAAGGAGACAAAAATGTCAGTGAAAAGCATGCTTGAGATAAAATATGAGGCACTGGTTTTATTTAAGCCACGTAAAAAGTGATGCATGTATATAAACTGTTAGGCATGTTTAGCACACAAATTAAATAAAGTAGTGGGCGTGTAAAAAAGTGTTTATTTTCTAGTCCACATAACCAAAACTGCCCATAGTCGAAGAAACACCTGTTTACCACAGTGGTTAATGTAAACCACAGATGTACTGTGTCTGTATAGTCTATATTGACTCTATTTTTAAATTAAATTCATTTATTTTTTCTCTAACAGGCAGAGATGGTAAACAATGCCCTGCAGGTCCAGCGTACCTTCCTCAAAATGGCCGCCGCCCACCAGGAGCCATCAAAGGTAAAGCCAAACCGCCGTGTCTGTGTGATCTCATTTACATTCAAACTGGATGTAAACTTGAGACGCTGTGTGACAATTCTCAGTTTTATGATCCTGAAGTATTTCAACTGTTAGCATATCTCACACTGCAGAGTTTATCATATTTAAGCACCGTAATGACAATGTTTAGTGTCTAAAAGTGGCTGCTGGTAGAATTACATAACGAATGACCCATAGGGCTATTTGTGGAGTCTCGACAGAGGCACTGTATATCTACCTGAGAATTAACTGGTGTAGAAAAGGGCGATATAAGTTCAGCGCTGTTCATCTTGTAAGCTCCAGTGCACTGTGATGTCGACCTCATCCTCTTCTCCGTGCTTGTGATGTGGTCAGCCATGCACGTCTCTGTTCACATAGGGATTACCTCTCCTGTTTAAAAAAATGCCAATGCGACACATTCTTGCTGTATTCACGCAGCAGCGGGGGAAGTTCAGGGGACGGTGTGATGTCATTCAATTGGACTTTGGTTCACATTGACCGAACAGGAAGGAAATCTCCAGCCGCATGCTATTGGATGGGAGCTAAATGGAGATTTGGCCACTTTGTAATAAACACACGTGTGATTGGTGGACCAGTAAGCAGCCGTCTACAAACACCCTAGCAACCACCTAACAATGCCCTAGCGACCTTTTAATTGCTAAGCAGTGCCTTAGCAATCTCTCAGAATGTTCTAATAATTGCATAGCAACACCCTGGCAACCATCTACAACACCCCAGCATTATGGTGGCACGGGCAAGCATGTTTAATTTACAAATGTCAATTGTAATTAAATCTAATTGTTTAATAAAACAGCGAGCCCCACTGCAATAATATAAAAAGGGGAGGAGGGCATATCTACAAATGCATTCCCACAAATCTGAATGGAAAAACACTTAACCTGAATTAGATATGCCAAGAAAAGACCAGCGACTATCTGTGTGGTACTCCACTGTTGTGTACACACACACACACACACACACACACACAAAAGCTCAGAATTGATTCTGAAATAAGTCTTTTTTCCTGTTCATTCGTATATAAATATATCTCACAAACATTCTCTCTCACTCACACACACTATGTTTAGCCATTGTTTCTCTCCATTAGCAGTGTGAAGTGTGTGTAGATGCCAGGAGAGATGCTGGACAGCTGCCCTAAAGCCTCTGGATTTTCTCTCTGTGTGTATGTGTGTGTGCGGGACTGAGCTTGCATTCTGTGGCTTTTTATGGGCATGTTCTATATTTGAGCCGGTGTGTGTCTGTGGCCCGGGTCACGTGACGGGCCTGTCGCTGGATGAAGAGTGTTTGTGTGACCTGCAGACCGCAGCTGTTTCTCTCTAATTCCCCTTATAACGAAGCCGCGCGCTGTCAAAACCGGCTTCACCGTGACTTCAGAATGGGGACGTTCAGTCTCAGGATGGGTTTTTGTTTGTTTTTAAAAAGAAACTGCCGCTTCCAATGGTCAACACAGTGAATTAAGTTCAGTGTGTTTGGTCCCCATGACAAAGTAAAGCTAATGGCAGGTGCGTGGTCTCAGTAAGTTAAACGTATGTTAACCGTATGTTTAAAGTGTGCAGCGATCCTTCTTGTACAATCTCACTTTCTTTAAGTGCGATACGCAATCTACAGATAGAGCTCTTCGCTTGCCGGCTCCATTCATGGCTTAGAGATAGGCGAGCTATTTCTGTCCTTCTCTGTAGCTGAGGATGATGGGAAGGATTCAGAATGATGTAGGAAAGGTACCAAGACCATTACACTGGACAGTGGAGTCCTAACAAGGGTCAAAATGTCCGAACAGTTGATGAAAGATGAAAGAGGCGCCTTTGTTCACAGAAACGAAAATCATGCGCATGTTATTATGGTAGGAATTTATGTAAATACGTTCTCTCTCTCTCTTTCTTTCCCCCCTTCATTCTCTTTTTATCACTTTGTCACACACTCACAGATACACACATACACACACACACACAAATGTATGTTAGGTTTCTATGCTTTGTAGGGACTTAATGGCTTTATACTGTACAAACTGTATATTCTGTCCCCTAACCCTCATAGAAACCCTTTTACATTTTTAAAAGAAGCGTTAGTAAGTATGTTTAATAATAAATTTCCCTGATCCCTGCAATGTGTGTGTGACTTTTACCATCCTTGTGGATACCAAATGGTAGAAAAACAAGAACACACACACACACACACACACACACACACACACACAGAGAAACTCATACTGTAGCAAACTCAACAACCCCAAACCTCAACAACCCCACAATTCGACCTTGTTGACACCACAGACTGTGACCAATGATGAGTTACTTTAACCCACAAAACAAGTATATTTAGATGAATAAATAGACAATGTGGCAACAAAACATTTTTTAAACATTTTTTCATGTTCTTCCTAGATGAATATGTCACAAATTCATTTTTATGTAAAACATCATGAACTTTTTATCCACAATGTCTTTCAGTGCTTATGGAAATGATATTTCACACAATTTTAGAATGAAATGACAGACAATTTTGTCTTGTTATTACTAATTTCATAGTTAGCATTTTATGTATACTAATTATGCAGTATGAAATATTTGCACGCTGTTTGCATAGTTTCTCAAAATTACATCTTATTGGTAGTAATGAAAGCTCTGAACAATAAATTACTTTGATTTTGCGCTGTTCTGTTGTTTTTAGTACATTTATTAATAGCATAATGTAAAACAGCTGTCAGACAGCAATTAAGTAACAAGAATGTTAAAAATGATATTTTGAATGTTCTTGGAATGTCCAGTTTTGTAGAGATTGTATTAACATTATGGCTTGGTTATACTTACTTGATATACATACATATATACATATATATACATATATACATACACACACACACACACATATACATGTGTATATATGTTATTTATATATATATATAGATAGATAGATATAGATATAGATATAGATATAGATAGAGATATAGATAGATAGCTAGCTGTCAGATTTTAAAGATTCTCGAGGATTCATAATCAAACGGGTTAAAGCCTCTTTCAAAATTACGGGTGGGAAATAAAAAGAAGATAACCCAGAGTTAAGCTCTTTCTTGCTCCGTGTAAGTGCACATAAGGGAGAAAATTAACATAATTTCACTACTTCGGTAGTAAAATGAAAACGTATTCAATTATAATTTGATGACGAAATATTCAAATGATTCTCCTGTTGTGAATTAAAATGTTTCAAACAAAGCGTGTTCTTTGGAAATACTGTTTTTTAAGCAGTTTGTACTTTTTTCCTGTGTCCTCAGTATAACTTTCCATCCTTTAATCTTTTGAAATATCCCATTAATTTTCAAAAGCCAGTTGCCTAATGACATCATCCTCATTAGGCAACTGGCCCAATATATAGATATCAAAATTATATAGGATATATAACGTTCAAAACGTTTTACTAACATTACAGCAAGAATCATTTTGCTAACTTTCACACAATTTTGAGAGAACTTTTAGAGCATGTTAGCCAACGTTCTGAGAACATTCCCTGGTTGCTGGGTAAAAGTGCTTGTAGTTATAGACGCAGTCACACTATGGCTCTGTTTATCTGTCGCTCATGTTTTTTGAGGTTGAGGTAGGGACATCAAGGTGATGACAGAGAACATCACCGGCAAGAATCGTTCTGTACCCTTGAACTGTGGCCGTTCACTAGTCTGAGCTGACGTGAGGTATTTTTAGTCTCGCTCTCGCTCGCCCATTGGGTTCTTACGAAATGGACTAAAATGGTGGACATAGCAACTGCTGGAACACAAACGTAAATATAAAAACGTTCATTTAACAAAGGAAACAGTGTGTTCCCTCTCCCCTCTTGTTCGGAGGTAAACTGTAAACATCAGGAGAAGACAGGGCCTTACAAGGCAAGGGGATCTCCCCATCCGAGGCTGGAATGCTGAGTGGGAGGGAGGTGAAGCTCTGGATGTTTCATTGGAAAAAATGGTCCCTATTAAATGTCCACTCGGGAGCCTTTGGCTGTGTGATTTTCTCTGTACTTGCTTTAATAGAGGAGGTTGAACTCTGCATCGTTACACAACAGTGTGTGGAACAAAATCTCGTTTTGTTCGCCTTTATAAATGCGGTCACGGGGTTCACTGGGGCCGCTGAGTTAATTGAATTATTAAACCAAGTTGATTCAATTATGGCTGTAAATTAGGGATATTTCATGAATGGGTTTTTGACGATAGCTGTTGAAGTTTTGAACGGCTTTCACAGTTTAGCCATTGTTCCAAATTAAGTAGCTTAAATGGCAAATTAACCGATTTAAATACAAGTTTGTTAAGCAAGCATCACTATTTGTATTGCTCCTCCTAAGTATTAGTGTTATTTTGTTTAGCGACCATGCAAAAAACTAGGCAGCAACTGCCTAGCAACATGCTAAAGTCACTTTCAAACACCATAGCAACACCCTGGAAACCAGACTCAAACTTCATGGTGGTGTATGCATGAACGTATGTACGCATGCAAATATATGTATTGCTGTCACACAAATTGTCATGGGCTTTTGTTTGATGCACAGACAGAGCTGGCCGACCTCCTCAGGCCCATTTCTGAACAGATCCAGGAGGTCCAGAATTTCCGGGAGAAAAACCGTGGAAGCAGCCTCTTCAACCACCTGTCTGCCGTGAGCGAGAGCGTCCCGGCCCTGGGCTGGGTGGCTGTGGTAAGCGTCTCCGTCTCAATGCACAGCTAACAATTTTACATTGTCAAATATGTTTCCAAAATGTTTCCATTGAGTCACTTTAAAAACATTTTGATATGAGTTTTTAGAATGATTTTTTAGATGTTGTATTAACATTATTGCTTGGTTATAAGAATGTTATTCAAACATTTTTTCATTGCTGTAATGTTTTTAAAATGTTTCGCTAACTACTTAAGAAAAATGTTTTTGATATATATCATATAAAAAGTTGAGAAAAGTTTACTGCAATAATGTTTACTACAAGTTTACTACAAACAATACTGCAAGAATGTTGTGGAGAACTTTGAGAGAACTTTTATAGAATGCTAGCCAACATTCTGAGAACGTTCCCTGTCAGCTGGGTCAGATCATGAGATGAGGCCTCTAACTTCCCATAAATGGCGTGGTACCATCCATTTACCACTAGATGTCTTTACAAAACCCACTTCTTGAGGAATCGGAGCAGAAACATATTTGAACTGACCGGGAAACATTTGGTTTGATTTATGCGTCTCGTTTGTTTTGAGTCACTTTGGGTTATGGTTGTACATTCAGAGCTGGTCACGGCTTGTGCCTTATCATGACATTAATTAACTGATGGAAGCCCACCATGTCAAAATATCAAATGATCTGCTTTGTCCTTATTAGGTGTGATTTCTTTGATTGTGACATTAGGCTGACCCTAAATAAATGATCTGAGACATCAGTAAGCAGACCACCACAACTGATATTGGAATTTTTGTTTATTTTCTTTTGTGTAAACTCCTCTAAAACTCTTCTGAGTTCTTCATACCGTGGATGGCTGTATCTAATCTCTTCAATGTGAAATGGGGCCGAGAAGCTTCTGGACTCCATCATTGTTCTGCTTTAAGAGACCACTGCTGTCTTTTGCTTCAAGATGTGTTTACAACTTTCAAAACCTTTTCTTCCCCTACAAGCGGCAGTCATGTCAGCCATGGATGTAAATGCCTCCCCAGCTAACAGGGAATGTTCTCAGAATGTTGGCTAATGTTCTCTCAAAGTTCTCGAAACCATTCTTGCAGTAACATTAGTAGAACTTTTTTAATGTTATATATCACGTATCTTAAATTCTTAAGTAGTTAGTGGAATGTTTTTAAAACGTTACAGAATTTTTAAAAAATTGAAAAACGTTCTTATAACCATTTTGAACATTTTACAACTATTAAAATAACAAATCTGAATGTGTTTGTTGCATAATGGAAACGTTGTGGAACATTGTTACAACCTAAAATGGTTAGATAGGTCAGTATTCCAGTACAAATGATGTCTCGATTGTGTTCTTTTCATGAGAACATCAGAGAATCTGGTTAATGGTATTTTCTCTCCCTGTGTGTTGTGTAGTGTCAGAAACCAGGACCATATGTGAAGGAGATGAACGATGCCGCAATGTTCTACACCAACAGAGTGCTGAAAGATTACAAAGACACGTTAGTTTACTGTCTGAATTTACCTCAGATTATATCCTGACCTGTTAATGATAACTTAAACACTTACAAACTGTGCTGGTGGTTACCATGGTACAGTGATGGTATTTGATGGTACTATCATGATACTTTGGTAAATACCATAGTAATGATTCCTAGTCAACAGGGAACGTTCGGAGAATATTGGCTTTCACTCTCCAAAAGTTCTCTCAATGTTCTTTCAAAGTTATCAAAACTATTGTTGTAATATTGTTATTAGGATGTATTTTTAACACCTTTAAGTTGTTACTGGAATGTTTTAAAAATGTCACACAATTTTAAAAAGATTGAATAACGTTCTTACAGGCAAGCAATAACATTAATACAATGTCTAAAAATGGAACATTTTGAAATTTGTAACAAATTTTATTGCTTAATGGAAATGTTACGGAAACGTTGTTATAGCCTAAAAGTGTACTATAAAATAGTATTTATTTGATTCTGTATTTTTGTTGAAGGCTATTGTGAATATTTTCTAATGTGTCCTCCAGTGACCCCCGTCATGTCGAGTGGGTGCGTTCATATCTCAGCATCTGGACTGAACTTCAGACCTTCATCAAGGAGCATCACACCACTGGGCTGGTCTGGAGCAAGACTGTGAGTGTTACTTAGAGACTCAACACAACTTGTGTTTGATCATTTGAAATTAGCATAATCGCAAGTACCAACATTCTACACAAACATGAAAATCTGCTCTTTTCTAGACGATACGGGAGGTCAGATTTTAGTTTTAAATAATAAAAATGAGAAGTAATTCGAAGAAAACCAGAAAAAGGAAGAACATCAAAGAACATCAAGCGAGTTGTTAAGTCTCGCCTGTCGTGAGGTGAAATAAAGCACGCGTGTGTGTGTGTCTCAAAAGAAACCTGAGAGTCCCCTCAACAGTGTGTCAGCTGTCTCTCCTGCCGTGAGGGGTCCGAGTGTGTGGAGAACTGTATGCTGTGGACAGGTGGTCCTTTGGGTCTCTTTGCGTGGGGGGGTTTTAACCATAGAAATGTCCCCCAACAAAAGCCTAGTGTGTCTCTGGCTTACACACCTGCTCTCTCACACACTCCTCGTAATTCAAGCTGTCCTCTCATGTATTCCACATTGTACCTCACTTTTGACTTCATTTACTTCTGTAAATGAATATCCTTTTAGCCCCTCAAATATAACGCACACCATCGAACTATTTTTAGCTATTGTTTCACCATATTGTTTAAATGTCTTTCCACTTCTTTACATGATAATTGACCTTTAGGGTCAGAGGTTGCGTTCTGCTAATGTTCAACGTATGCTGAACATCAGCACGAGCATTGGGATTAAATCCGTGTGTGTGTTTGTACAAGACGTGGACAGATGAATGCGCAGCAGTTGTTTAAGCCGGTTGAAGTGTTGAAGTGGACGCCGTGCGCAACTGTCAATAGCAGCTGTGCTGACAATGTGACACGGCCGTAAGAGTGCCGTCAGGGTAACACAATAGTGGACTGTGCCACGGCGATCTGTTCTCTTACTTTAAGTGCGGTTTAAAGAGATTTTCCCAGTTGTTCTGAGAGTGCCACAAACACATGGACCCATATTAACGCTTTGGAGGATCGGTGCCAGATGAGTGAGGGAAATGATCATAGAAAACTCATCAAACGTCAGTAGTGCTGTTTATGAGCGCTGTTCTCTGAGCATAAACCGTTTGCCGAGATCTTTCATTGCACTCGATTTCTCAGGTTTTCATTTACTGTATCGATAAAATGTTGGACACATCTACATTTTCTTTATTATTACTGTTTGTAATATTTTAGAGTAATAGTAAAGTAATAATTTATATATATATATGAGTTTTGTAAAGCTATAATTTATATTTGGGTACAAATATAAAGGTCTACGATTACGAGAAAGATAAAAGTGTGTCCTAACTAGACAGGGTACTACTGTATAATAGTTGATGTTTAAAGTTTTACTTTTATTAAACTTTGGAAATTTACATTTTAAAAATACGGGATTGTTGTTGTTTTAAAAGCAAAAGAAGTAAAGGTAAATGTTTTAGACACCTCTTTTTTTTAGACACAACTTTTACAAATGGTGAAAACAGGCTTCTTAACTTATGGAGGTTATAAACCCCCAAATTAGTAAATGATGCTATAAACACAATGCATTGCCTTATACTCCCCCTACTGGAGACTGCAGGCAACTCAGCACGTGATTCACTGTTTACCTCAGTAAACAGGTTTTTGGTTTAAGGTTTTGTTTTTATTTTGGAGATCAGTACCAGAATTTGTTGTACAGAAGTAAACATGGATTTCCTCAAGCAACAATAAATTGGCTACATAGGAAAAACAAAATCATTTCACTTGTCAAGTATTCTGCAATGTTGCACTGTTCCAGTCAAAAAGTGTGATGCCACTTTTGCTTCCCCCTACTTTCCTCTTGAGACAAAGTCTTTTACACCTTTCCTCCTAGGGTCCTATCGCCCCGACCTCGCTGTTCACCGCTTCTTCTGATGGCACCTGCCCTCCTCCACCTCCTCCACCAGGACCTCCTCCAATGTTCATAGACAACAACTCTAAACCAGACGACACAGCAGCCCAGCACTCGGCTCTGTTCGCGCAGCTCAACCAGGGAGAAGCCATCACTAAAGGTGGGCAGGAGACTGTCCTCAGCACAGAATAAACCTTTTCTTTGCCACTACACTGTGCATCTCTGACATCAGGTGATATATTCTGCATCTAGGTTTGAAGCGCGTGTCTGATGATCAGAAGACACATAAGAACCCAGCCCTGCGCTCTCAGGAGAGGGTGCAGCAGGGCCCTCCAGCCAAAGGTCATAACTCCAGTTCATCTGCCCATGCACCTGCCAAAAAACATTCCCCTGTGCTGGAGCTGGAAGGAAAGAAGTGGAGGGTGGTAGGTTCCTTCAACCTCCTAATTAAAGAGATAATTCAACCCAAAATGGAAGTTCTTCCATCATTCGCTCACCCACATTCCACATTCCAAACCTGTATGACTTCTTTGCTCCTAAGGGACATAAAAGAAGATATTTAGAAGTATGTTGGTAACCAAACAACAGTGACAAGCAATGACTTGATTGTATGGACACAAAACCACTGAGACATTCCTCAAAATATCTTTTGTTTGTGTTCCATAGAAGCAAAAAAGTCATAAAGGTTTGGAATGACACAAGTGTGAGTAAACAATGGAAAAATCCCAAGTATTAGGTGAACTGTCCCTTTAACTTGTATGTGTCTGTCTGGCTGTATGTTTGGAATAACTGAGCAACTAAGTACACTGCGTAGAATACTGTATCCCATAATGCATTGTGTTGTACTCAAGGTTTCATTTCTAGTGTACTGAATTAGCCAAAATTAAATGGTAAAAATAAATAGTATTATAATTAAAAAAACTGTTTTTCCCCCAAGAATATAACATGATGCTTGCTAAATTAAACATGCAATGTCATGACTGAGGTCACATGACAATATTGTATAATACAATTGTTTGGAATGTTTATTGTTGCATAGTTTATATAAGAATACAAAATGTCTGCTCACACTTGTAAACTAGCATATACTGTTACTACGCTTGTATTGACTTTCTATTGATTCACAATTACTACCATTCACACCATGTGTCCACCGGTTGTGTGTATTTGTCCTACAGGAGTACCAGGAGCGAGCTCATGACCTGCTTATAGAGGACACCGAACTCAAACAGGTGGTTTATGTATTCAGCTGTAGCAACTCCACACTCCAGATCAAAGGCAAAGTCAACTCCATCATAGTGGGTAAGAGGAGCTCTTTAAAACACCAGCTGCTTCTATACAGTAACGCTATCTTTCCCTTTATCTCAGCACCGCACACCACGGCTGGCTAACGTCTGTCTCTCTCCTCACAGATAATTGTAAGAAGCTTGGACTCGTGTTTGACAACGTGGTGGGAATCGTTGAAATCATCAACTCCAAAGACATTCAGCTTCAGGTTAGACCAGAACATTTACATCACATTTGCATTTGTGCATTTGACAGACACTTATATTCAAAGCGACTTACGTTGCATTCAGGTTATGCATTGGATCAGCATGTGTGTTTCCTAAGAATCGAACCCACAATCTTTGCACTGCTAATATAAGGCTCTACCCATTGAGCTACAGGAACTTACAGAAAGGTTTTTGTGTAACATACAGCAGGCTGAAGTGTGTTGATGTGCGAGTAAGCCGCACTTCAGCTTGTTATTATTAAAGGGAATGTTAATGTAATGTATGTGCATGAGTGATGGTCATAACTGTGAAAATCAATAAAGAACATTCCAGTGCATAACTCTGTGTAACTTTTTTGTTACATAGCAATTACATAGAACTATGTTTCTTTCTTGTGATGTTTTGAAATCGCTTTGTAAATTTTGGGGTTATGAATAGCGGTTTTGATATGTGTTCCATTAACAGTTTTCTTTTGTCCTACAGCATAAATGACACAAAGTCGTAACTCTGATGTGAATTTTAAAACTATTACAAATACATTAAAAACATAAAAAATATAAATTGATACAAAATCACAACACTGGTTTTCTGATTTGTAAAGCACAAACTCATCCTTATGATATATTTTTAGTCTTTATGTAGCAGCTCAACATTAACGTTAACATAAGGTTGCTAAAGTAACATTGCAGAAACATTTAACTAGTAACCTAAATGTTAAAGCTCAGAGTTAACTTTTGAGGTGTAACTCTGTGTAATTTAAGTTGCAGAAGAAAACAGGAACCACAGATCTTGTTTTACGAATGAATCAAAAATCACTCTTCTAAAAATCCATCAGAAATTCCAAAGGGAACCAAATAAACAAAAATAATTTTTGAATTTTGTATTTTTTACTGTCGTGGTCTTCGTCTCATAGGTAACAGGAAAAGTTCCCACCATTTCCATTAATAAAACTGAGGGGTGCCATGTGTACTTGAGCAAGGACTCGCTTGACTGTGAGATTGTCAGTGCCACGAGTTCTGAGATGAACATTCTAGTTCCAGAGGGAGAAGATGATTATGTGAGTGCATTTACACTTCATATTATTATTCTGGTCATTTTGTTTGTATTGTAATTCTGCTTCTGTTTGCTTGTGCAACCCACAGAAAGAGTTTCCGGTTCCAGAGCAGTTTAAAACAGTTTGGGACGGGTCCAGTCTGGTCACAGAGCCCACAAAGATTGCTGGGTGATTCCTCACTGTTTCCAGATCATCCGCCCTGTCCTCCTACCCAGAATTCGTCAGCACTTTCACTGTATCACACTGTTAGATAAAACACAAGAATTCATGCTCTGTGTTTGTGAGTGTTGTAGCTTTAGGGTCAGACAATTACAGACAATTACAATTAAGAGCAAAATATTTGCAAACTAATTCTGTTATGTTCCCACACCAATTTTTTAATCTTTTTATTAATAAAGTAATTAATTTGCTATTTTAAAATAATATAATTATAATGAAATACATTTTTTTTTGTTGACTGCATAAATGTTTAGTTTAACACATCCTGGTCCTGCAGTAATAGTCAAAATTAGACACTGTAGTTATAAAAATATATTGACTTTTGATGGGGTCTGTTTTCACAGGCTAAGCCTGGCTGTATATTGAACATTATTACAATAATGATTTACCAATAGTGGAATATTTTCTTTACAGGGAAACTGTTTTTTATTTTTCTGACAATTCCCGTTTACAGATCCCACCTTACATATTATCTTGTTTTAAAAGCAATGGTATATGTTTAAAGTGAATTCAGTAGCATGAGGAAGTTGAATATTCAGGCTTTGGACAGACTAAGTGAGCGGAGGAGGAAGGTCAATGAATATTACCATTATAATATATAATATTACTTATATTATATATATAAGTTTATTCTAGCGTAATAACTGATCTTTGTTCTGCAAGCGAATGAGTGCCTTTGGAGATATTTTTATAAGATTTTTTTATTATTTAAACGTAGTTGCTCAATTTTGTCACCTTGCATTTATGAATGTCCTCCGATTGGTCGGAACATTTTGACTGGAATGACATGTCATTTAACACCATCAGGATGGTAATGACGTGTCATAATACAAATGACATAAGACCTGCTGTTCAACTTCATTCGTCCAACTGTTTCCTAGTTGTTCTTATTTTGCACTCACATTATTGCATTTGTCTATAAATGTAGACGATGCATTAAATGTTTATTTAACAGGACAGCCTCGAACACAAGCTCATTCTGAATGTATGCCAACGCGTGTTAATATGTAGCAATCTTCGGTCCTTAAAAGGCATGACGTTACATTTGTTTGCTTAAGTGGGCAGACTGCATTTACCTAAACGTTATTACTATAACTCAAATGCATCAGTTATTCTTAAACACAAAGTAAAACTTGTGTACACTGTATTAAATTGTATTTTACCATTACCAAGTATTTTCATGTTACACATAAAATTTGATCAAATAAAGTCATTGTGAACTTACTACAATGTTATTTGTACTTTTATCGGTATTTAAATTAAAAATCCCTTTACATTTATGCATTGGCAAATGCTTCCATCCAAAGTGACTTACAGTACATTCAAGTTGTACATTTAATTAGTACATGTGCTCCCTGGGAATCGAACCCACAACCTTTTGCGCTGCTCTACTAACTGAGCTACAGGAGAAATAGTTAGAGAACTATTTGTCAAAATACGCTTCATCCCTGACAGCATATTTAACTCGGTCTTTAAACATAGAACAGCAATGGAGAAACCTCAGCTTGGCAAAGAAGATCAGAATGTGAAGTATTTTGTTCTACTCCAGCACTACTGACAGAACCGCTTGTATTAAACGTTCAGTACTTTAATGTGACCGTGTTGCACCTCAGAATTCAGACAGATTCTATAAGCATATCTTATTATTTTTATATTTGTATTATTTTCATTCGCCAAGACAGGCCAAAAACTAAGGACGTTACGCACAAATCCGCTGTGAATTCTGCCATCTGGTGGCAAGCAGGGCAACAACAGGGCGTTTAGAGAAGGAATCATACACATTTCAAGCTCCTCTTCTGGTATTACAGATATTTATTTCACCATTTAAAGTCAATAGCAATAAAGTAACTGCATCAATAACCATTTAAAAACTCAATTTTCTACAGTGTATCATACATAAAATCTACTTTTACACAAAAAAACAACAGATATACAAACATCACAACGCCACACCTTTCTAAACAACATCTAAAGGAATTTTGAAGGGTGTTTTTATCTGTAATGCCACATTTGTGTGTAATGTAATTACAGTATTTGTTTATGGCTAATGCTTAATAACCATGTTTCCTTCGGAGTCCTGGGTGAACAGCATCTCTGCTTCAAGATCGGAATCCTCTTTTTCCGAAGATCCGGCAGATGGACTGTTCCGGCAATCTCTGCCAACAGATACATTGGTGTGGTCCTTCAGTGGGCTCCTCTGGTGTTGTTCACGATGAGCAATCACACAGAAGCCCTCCGAGTCCTGAGTGAATAACATAGCCAGACTATCTCCTGCCATCTTGGAGCCGGAATTCTCATTTCCCAATTTCTTTAGGGAAACACTGTGGTTCTCCTTTAACCTGGACTTAGCTGGACTTGATATTAGATTGCGCTTAAAAGGAGATAAAGGAGTGTTGTGATTGGGTGATGCAGGCTGAATGTTCTCTTTTCCGGTTAGTTTAATAGGAGAAGCCTTAGATTTACAGCAGGATTGTATAGGATCCTTATTAGTAATGGAAAAAGCATTTGGTCCTCTGGGGTTTCCATTGACACACCTAGAGGTGAAGACAGATCCCTCAACAATGCTGATCTGATCTTTTAAAACATGTTTATCCCTTAACCCTCGAAGGTCTTTAGGATTCGGAGACTGAAGAACATTCCGGACCACTTCCTTAAAGGGCTTCCTGACCATCAGAGCATCGAGTCTCTGTGAATCATCATGAAAGAGCGTCTCAGTTTCAGGAATTGTCTGACTGTTATTAGGAATTCCGCTCCTGATGGACGCTTCTGTATTCCAATATTCCTGTGTCTCTAATACATCATAGTCTGTGTAATTGGCTAAAGCCCTCTTCTTTTCAGGTGGCTCTTCTTTGTCCTGCTCATATCCACACATCAGATGGAGGAATGACTTCTCTTGTGTGACATCTGAATCTTTAGCTGGCACGTCTTCATCATCTACATCACAGTTCTGCTGGTAGACCTCAGGTGTTCTCCTGGCTGTGATTTCCGTCTCTTCAGACAGCTCTAAAGTCACCCCATGTTTTCGTTTGGCCCGAGAGCATCCCTCTGTGTGCGTGAAGGTGTACATCTCATCACGGGTGGCATTCGGATTCGTGTCTGAGCACAGAAATAATCACAGTCACGAAAAAGAGCAAAAAGAGAGTCTGCAACAATTACAGTACAAAACAGCTCTAAAATATCTCACCTCTGAGCTTGGGAGAAAAGAACGATGATATGGTGCTTTGTCTAGTGGCAGGCATGTTAAGTTTGGTTTGGGTGAAGTTCAGCGTTACAGGGACACTGTAGCCGCCAGAACTCGCAAATGGATTTAGTAATTTGTAGATTGGACGAGTCAACTGTTTCTAAAAGAAAAAGTACATAAATGCCCCAAATAAATTCTCTTGGCAGGAAAGACATTTGCAACGCATTGTAAATACATTTGATTTGTTACGTTAAAATATTAGATAAATAGATAGATAGATAGATGATAGATAGATATAGTTAGACAGAATGTTTATTAAAATACTTTATTGATCATCTGAATCGATCAGTTATTATCAAAAGGTTTAAATGTACCTGTTTCTTTTCTTTTAACTCAGCTGTGTCAAGCCATTTTCCACATTCCTCTTCTCTTGGTTTCGCTTTAGTGCCCTTAGTAGACTTCATTTTATGATTAAAAATAGTCACTGCAAATCACACACACGTTATGTGGACGTTATGTTTTAGTTATTTTGGTAATCTCGAGACACCCTCTTTATTGTTGCTGCTCAGTCGTTCCCGCGCGTGTATTCGAGGCGCTTTTGGGTTGCCAAGTATTTTCTGAGCAAGTTAACCAACCCGTTTATTTGTTGTTAATAGTCTTGCTAAGAATTGTCGTTATATCTGGTGCAGAATTAGTAAATATTTATATAATTTTAAATCAATAATATAGAAGTTGTTGCACTATAAGTTTGTTACATACAGAATCATGCATTAAAGGGCGTATCCATACTGTGGAGTTATTGAAGATACTTGGCAACCAGGGACTTGGAAAATACACATCTACACATTGCGGTTTTCTTGTTATATTAAATTTAACAAATAATAATAATATTCATTTATATTATTTTAGTGTTGTTATTCAAGAGAAAACGAGTTATGATGATGTGTATTTTTTCTTCGTCATTAGGCAAAAAAAATAGGATGTGACGAAATCATCCGGCGACGTCAGCTTGCAACGTCAATATTAAGGTGAGTGAATTGTCTTATTTTTGTGCCTGTTTGTTGAAAACAATGTTTGATGTTTTAATGTTTAAAGCATTTACAATCACAATAATGATGTGTACTTATAAAAGATGTCAATAAATTAGAGACAAAAAGTCTCGTGTACGCTCAAAGCGAGATGAAAGTTGTAATCTTAGCTAGCTAGCTAACATCGCTATGTATTTGTCAGCAAGTAAAACAAAGAAAAACTAGATGTTGTATCATATAAACTAATTAGGATTTGTTATTTACCTACGCATGATTGCGCCAAACAGCTTGTTATACTTGTGAAACGTAATGCGCCGTATATGTTTTCTGTCTTTAATAAGATTGAATTGTATTTCCTTAGCCAGTATTGACTCCGTCTTAAAACGTGAACTGTATATTAGGTTTGATATGAAGCCGATGTATTCCATTGATCGCTTAAACAATAATAAACTATATATATATATATATATATTTACTGTAATAGTAAACTAAATCAAAATAAGTAGCTTGATTGGCTCTCAATTGTTTTGTAGATATCAATCATGTTTCATGGAATACCTGCTTCTGGTGTGATGGGAGGGGGTAAGTTAGAAATAAAATCATAAGCATCTAAACTACGTACTTCTGCTTTCATGCCCACTGTCTTGGCTTATGTTAGATTTCATTTCTGTATTTTCCTTTCTGCTTTCACTAAATAAGCACCTGCCAACAAGCCAGAACTGTATGAGGTAAAACTGTTATACTGTTATCACAATTTATTGTCATTTGTAATAATGAAACTCTTGTGACATTACTGTTCATTGAATGATCTCTGTCTCTTACAGGAAGTCAAATTGTACAAAAATGCCAGAGAAAGGGAGAAGTAAGTTATGTTGGCCATTATCATACTAGACACATAGTATGTTGCCCTATAGACAATATAGCATAATGATGTTGTCATATTACATATGATGTCCTTGTTTTCTTTGTTTTAAAAGGTATGACAACATGGCAGAGTTGTTCGCTGTGGTGAAGACACTGCAAGCCCTGGAGAAAGCGTATATTAAAGATTGCGTGACTCCTAATGAGTTAGTTACTTGTTTTTCTGTACTACATGTCATGACTTTCTGTAGTTGTTTTGTAATATGTCAAATGTATTTACTTTATTCTTGCAGATATACTGGAGCTTGCTCAAGATTGCTTGTCCAATACAAGGCTGCTTTCAAACAGGTCCAGGGTTCAGACGTGGGCTCCATTGATGACTTTTGTCGGAAATACAGGGTACAAATATACTTATATTCAAATTAAATTAAACTTAAATCTTTTGGCTCAGTAATTGATAAGTCCAGTGGTTTGTACATATTGAGAGGCCCTCAATCTGGATAATGGCTAAAGATGAAAATGTTTAATGCAGTTTAATGTGGCATTGCTCTAATTTTCCCTCACTGTGTCTGTGGCAGCTTGACTGTCCACTAGCCATGGAGAGGATTAAAGAGGATCGACCAATCACTATCAAGGATGACAAGGGCAACCTGAATCGATGCATTGCAGATATAGTATCTGTATGTATCTGGAACTTTACACAGTGTATTCTAGAATGACTAGCTTGGCTTAGGTTAATTCCAAAAAGCGTCAGTGTTTATTGATTGAGCACAGCAGACACTTTCTTGCTCCAGCAGTTCCATTAAGTAGATGAATTAAGAGAGGCTGCAGATGCAAAAGCATAAAGATAATATTAAATGCCAAGCTCTGCTCTTGTAATGTCATCTGCTCAATACATACTGAGGGTTTTGCTTTATTTCATGTTAAATACCTCATGTATTGTTTGTGCTTTTGCCTGTGCAGCTGTTTATCACAGTAATGGACAAACTACGACTCGAGATTCGTGCCATGGATGAGGTACTCGCTTCACAATCTGGATTCAGACTCAACTGGTCTGATAAGAGACTGTCTTGAGACTTGTTGATTGTGATCTTTGGCTGATTGACTCTGATGATTGTTATACAGATCCAGCCTGACCTGAGAGAGCTGATGGAGACCATGAACAGAATGAGCAACATGCCCCCAGATTCAGAGGCCAAAGACAAAGTCAGCCTCTGGTGAGCCTAATATCACTGGAGAGCTTTACAATGGCTTTAGCCTTTGTCACAATAGCAATATGGTGGTCAATCAAAATAATAAGCAAGAATAAGGTGTGAACCAGTGTTTTCAGTATCCTTGCACTTAAATAATGGCATCTTTACACAGTCAGGTTAAGGCTGCTCTGTGCCTGCTCAAGTTTCCACGTAAAGATGCAATGGCTTTTGTGCAAGTGCCAGGCATAAGTGCCAGGCTAAATTATTCCTGCTCTGACCCACCTCAGCCAAAAGACATTTTTGATGCTTGATTTGGTTCTGTGTAAATGAAATGCATACATACACAGAGCATGTTGTTTTCTTCTCACAGGCTAACAACACTAAGCAGCATGTCTGCCTCTGATGAGCTGGATGACTCACAGGTTCGCCAGATGCTGTTTGACCTGGAGTCTGCCTACAACGCCTTCAATCGATTCTTACATTCTTCTTAAACACTTCATCGCCGTGATCACCTTTTCCCAAGCTTTGCCTCCTTGTTTCATTGTCCCTATTTTGCCCCTTTTTCTTAAATGTTCTTAAAGGTTTCAATGTAGAGACCCTGTATCCATATGGGTTACTCAGGCTGATCATGTGTTTATATAATTAGCTTTATAATAGTCACAGATTTGTTTTCTTTTAAAAGTAATCTTTCTACTAACAATCAATACCTGTATTTTGTTTTCTATGCAGCTAGATTCTATAAAAACATTCTAGAAATACCTGATCATTAGGTTGGCAATAGGGAAGTATATGTATAGGTATATACTTCCATATATATGGAGTATATTCTAGCCTCTAATACATGTGTTAAATAAATGTATACGTTTATGGATCTCATTACAGAATGAGGTTTGAATACTGTTTTACATTCTAAGTAAGTTTAAATGAATAATAATAATATCTTTTCCCCAGCTTTACAATATTGTTTAATTTTAAATATTGTTTCCCAGAAGTATTCAAATGACATGGTTTAAGTTGTTTAACTCATTCATTTATAGTACTCTTCAAGGTAGTTGAAAAGCCTTTTATAATAGAGAGCTTGATTCGGAACACACTGTACTCTTTCCTTGCTGTGGTGTTGGTCTGTCTTCAGTTTAAGTCATATTTATTAAATGACCATTGTAAATAAAATAGTTTTGAAATAAACCATGCATTACCTTTAAAGAAGAGTAATTTGTCCTTCTGTATGTGATATGTGATTTTAACATCGCTCTTGCGTTTTTCACCCACAGCTATTTTGTGTTTTGTAAATTAATTACTAATAGAATAGCAACCTATATTCTTAGCAGCCGCATGAAAATGTTAATATACTTTGTCACCTTTATGAGTATGAACCTTCAGGTGGACAATAAAGTAGACATGACAGTTAATTATACCTTTTTGATACATTCAGAACGAATTGTCTATTATTTGTACTTAATGAAAGGATATGGAGAACATTTAAAAATAAAAAATGTATTATCTTGCAATAACCTTGGTTTCCAGTTACGCACTAAACGACAACTAAAAAACGTTGTGCACAGTAAACATGCGGCTCCTTTAAGAGCTTGCGTCTTCCTGCGCAGAGTTGCGTCTCCATAGCGACAAACAATTACAAAGGGAAGCGATGCACAACTTAAAGACTATAATGACCGACTGAAGTTATCAATAGTGTAAGCTAAACGACACAAATATCTGAAGTCATTTTCATACATACGTCCAGTCTATGGAAAAGCAGGTTTAGTATTGCCAGTATGTATTTCGTTTAAATATTTTGGTCAATAATTAAAATTAGTGCGTTTTTATTTTTCTCTTGTATGGCAAATTAAGAAGCTTCTAGGTAGTGGACAGATTTCATGAGGTTTTGTATATAGTTTCGTTTTAGGAAATCTGTTGGCAAAGGTCAGTTTAGGGCAGTCCTTGCACTCTTCGAGCGGCAAAGGTGTAACCGGGCATTTAATTTAGTTCATGTCATGATTAAAACAGTGAGATTTCTCGCAAATAGTTAAAACAAAAGATACAGGATGAACATTACGGAGGTGGAAGAACACATCACCTTGAAATACGAGATTAAAAGAAGACTTGGAAAAGGGGTAAGTTGCTCACTAATTTATGTGACCTTATATAAACCACGTTATGTAATAACCAAGAGGCTCGTGTATTGAATCAGCTATAAATCTTAATGTACCTTTTAAAACCCTCCGAAGAACCCTTCCATCATTAGTGTCAAGAATTGCCTATAGAGAATAACAGACGTATTGTTTTCCTCATTGGTTCTAGTACACAGCCCATATGCTTGAAAGAACTGCTGTTATAGCAGCCAGGTGGTAACCCTAATTCACCGAATCACGTGAACTATGCCACAGGAACAATGAAAGATTGTGGCTCCTGTTGGCTTAATAAGGAAATTGGACAGAGTGACTTTCTGAGTAAAATAATTTATTACATAATGGACTTTAAAGTGTTTTACACATTTGCTTCAATGTAGTCTGTTACCAAAGCATCAAAAATGTCTGATTACTGCAGATTATCGTACGCCGACTCCAAACGTACAGTTACAGTGCAGCTTCGTGTGTTTGCGTCCTTGTTGTTTTTACTGAAATGGCTCAATGTGAGAGAAATAGATACCGTATATCAAGATTTATAAATCTAGTGATTCTCTGTGGTTTTTTTGATTTAACCTTCCTGTAGCTGGACACATCTCAGACAAAACAGAAGAACAAAAAGCATAAAAATGTGTAGATTGTGTAAACAAAATCTAACAACAAAAGCTAAAAAAGATTAACAAAAGATTTGTGTGCCAGGAATAGAAACGACAGCCTCAGGATTATTAATAGCAGTGTGTGAACATTATATTTCCTCTTAACCCCACTTGATCCCAAAATGCAGTGAGCACAAAAGATTTAAATTAGAGCTTGGAAACTTTTCCTTGACGACTGGTCTTTTCCTTCAATAAACTATAATTTCATCGCTTTCTTTTCCATTCCTCACAGGCATACGGAATTGTTTGGAAGGCTGTGGACAGAAAAACTGGAGAGACAGTTGCTGTGAAAAAAATCTTTGATGCTTTTAGGAATCGAACAGATGCTCAGGTTAGAGACACAGAGAAAGTTAGGCTGGAGTGTCTTACATTATATTTAATACACTATTTTATAATATACTGTTTACACTGTTCTAGATAATTAGAAGCTAGATCGGTTATTCATTAAATAAATATTTAAGACTGTGTCTCATATTCATGTTTGTCTTCTTTCTCACAGAGAACGTTCAGAGAAATTATGTTCCTCCAGGTAAGAATATTTTGCGTTGACCAAACTTAAAAAAAATGAAAAAATATTTATTTGTACTGTATACTGCCAAGTACAGTAGGACTGCAAAATACATAGCAGAAATATGGCTGTATATTTATAAAATAATGGGTAAAACTATTATTATTAAAATTATATTTATGCCTGTAAATTCCAGGTGTGTCCCAAAATTGGACCCTACTTGGCCTCTATCATGCTTGTATCGCCCTTATGTCAGGTTCATGTTCGCTCATGTCATTTTTAAACCATATTTATTTTGTTTGCAGGAGTTTGGAGACCATCCTAACATAATTAAATTACTGAATGTCATCAGAGCCCAGAACGACAAAGATATTTACCTTGTGTTTGAATACATGGGTAAGATGTCAGTTTTGTGATCTTCTCTACAGATTAATACACTCGCCATTAAATTGTTAGCACACTGTAACAGTATACACCTGGTTACTTTCATTATATAGAAAGTACATGGTGTGTAGGGTGTATAGGTTAACCCATTATTTAACTATCCCTTATATTATAAAAGTTACAAGCTATTGTTTACGCACCATCATCTTGTTCCAAACCCGTATCCCTTTAAGTCTTAATAAACTCTCAAATGCTGTTTAACTGTATTCAAATCAACACTTTTTTTTCAGACACAGACCTACATGCCGTAATAAAGAAAGGAAGCCTATTAAAAGACATTCATAAGCGTTATATAATGTACCAGCTTCTTAAAGCTACAAAATACCTTCATTCAGGCAATGTCATACATAGGGACCAAAAGGTATTCGACACAATCACCTTTAATATGACTATACTTTAATACTAATAACATTTTGCTTATAAAATCAACGGAGACAAGTTCTGGTTTTAGTTACATATGTCTTTGTATCTCTCATAGCCATCGAACATATTACTAGACTCAGACTGCTTTTTAAAGCTGTGTGACTTTGGCCTGGCAAGATCCCTCTATCAAATCCAAGAGGATTCTGTCAACCCCGCCCTGACCGAATATGTAGCGACACGGTGGTACAGAGCCCCCGAAATTCTCCTGGGATCCACTAGGTACATGGTCCACAAAAAATGTTGTAATTAAAATGTTGTAATTTTTTTACATTAAAAGTTAAAAAAAAATCACATGACGTTCAGCTTGCTTCTGTGTGTGATATGAAAGCTGTCTGTTTCCTACAGGTACACCAAAGGTGTTGACATGTGGAGCGTCGGCTGCATCCTGGCAGAGATGCTCCTGGGCAAGCCGCTCTTTCCTGGAACCTCAACTATTAATCAGATTGAGAAAATCATGAGCGCCATCCCACATCCTTCTACAGAGGGTGAGTTCATTTGAACGTATGCAGCACAAAAACAACCTTCGCTGTTGGAGCTAAACTGCATGTGATTTTTCTAGATGTGTTGGCAATCAGATCGGAATATGGGGCATCTATGATTCAAAGAATGCTGCTTAGGTATGTGATGCTTTCTTCATAATTATGTGTTTTCTAACCATATCATATTATAATTACATTTAACAACAATCATGTTTATTGCTTCATTGTATAGTTGTTTTGCTATTATAATGTATTATTATTACTAGTATACTCATTTCAAAACACTGCCTTCATGTTAATTTTAATAACTACCTAGGTCATAGTTCACTGTATGCATGATTGTTCAGCTGAACTTGAACAATGAAGGAAGATCTGTTGATATAATGCGTGATGGGGACGTGTGTTTAGACCTCAGGTGCCATTGAATGAAATACTGCAGTCATCAGGTCCTCCTGATGCCCTTGATTTAGTGCAGCGGCTGCTGGTCTTCAATCCAGACAAAAGGCTGAACGCAGAGGAAGCTCTGCAGCACCCTTATGTGTCCAGGTGAGTCTTTATTGACTTTATTGACAGTTTGGGATCAAGCGGGGTTAAGAGAAAATATATAATGTTCACACACTGCTATTAATAATCCTGAGGCTGTCGTTTCTATTCCTGGCACACAAATCTTTTGTTGATAGCTTTTTTTTACATATTATGCACATTTTTTCGTTTTTTGTTCTTCTGTTTTGTCTGAGATTTGTCCAGCTACATGAAGGTTAAATCAAACCCACAGAGAACCATTAGATTTATAAATCTTAAATATATTTAAAGGTCAGGCTGATTGACCCTGTTAACATTTTCATAGACCCCATGACACCAAAATCGTAAGTTTGTGATTTAAAGTCTGTTAGCTTTGGGTCATCTACTGTACATGATACTGTACATGTTTTCTTCTAAAAATTAAAAACACTTAATATTTGCAGTTTCTTTCTCCTAGGAGGACAGACATTTCATATATTTTTTATATATTAAATGCTTTCTAGAATGTTCGTATAGTAGCTTATAGTGAATCATATTCATAGCTGAAATGTTAACTAAAGGCTATCGGGTATTTAATTGTTTTATTGATGATCCAATTAAATTCCTGATGAATAAAATCCAGTTCTGCTCTACATTTGTTTTTGCTGTACTTGAGAATGTACATCAATATGGATTGCAGCTTCTGTTTCATCTTGACTGAAGTACATTAATATGCAAACCAAAGACTTGAGCTTTTATGAATTTTAAATGAACCATTATCTTTTCCATGCAAGATTTCACAATCCTGCCAGAGAACCTGGTTTGGACTATGATGTCATTCTACCAGTGGATGATGACATTCAGCTCTCTGTCACTCAGTACAGAAACAAACTCTACGAGGTGGGCGGAAACTTTCCACTCGTTACTTTCTCGATTTACCAGATTTGCTTTCACCTTTGTCCTCATACAATGTGGTGTTTCTCTACACAGTCATAATGTTGTGAGTGTACATAGTCAAGTGATTTCTGTGTTGTGTTAACAAACGCTGTGTCATAGTGACAGAATGTAGTGTGACATTGACTGAGTGCAAATAATCAGTTACCAAAGCTTGTTTACAATAATAATACCATAGAAAACACAGAAAATGACTTCCCTCTTCTATTTTCCGATATGTCTGAAAGATGATCCTGGAAAAGAGGGCTAGTCGACAAATACAAAAACAACCTCATTTCAGACAAAAATTAGAGGAGAAGACCGTGGAAGTTCACGGAGAGAGTGGATTGGACAAAAACAGTGAAACTGCAGCTGGATTTCATGGAGACCATGAGAGGAAAGTTCCCAATGACAAGAAGAGTTATAATGGAACTGGCCCATTTATTGGAAAAGCTCCTTACAGGCCCGAGCAAACACACTCATCTGTTGAGAACAGCAGTCCAGCAGTGAGCCCCAGTGCGGTCAAAACCTCCTATAACCCCATTACACACATTCCTAGTGAGTTCTGTTTAATACTGACTGCACTGTTACACTTACACACTTAATCGTATGTACAGTAAACCCTGTATGTACAATACCTGCAAGGTGCATACAGCTTACAATTTTTGTCATTGAAATCCTTGTTTCTGCTTTTATGCTGGTATAAAATATATTTTTATTGAACAGTCATAATAATTTGTTTTCAAGATGGTGTAGGCAAACCGCCCCACCACCCTGCGGGACTTCAGCGAATGGGGAGGAAGAATCCAGAAACTGCTGGTGTACTAACTACAGGTGGTGCTAATGGCTTTATGGTAAGTGTAATAGTCTCTCCCGATATATTGTTTAGTAAACAATATACATATGTATGTTTGTGTGTGTGTGTATGTGTTAGTGTGTGTGTGTGTGTATATATATATATATATATATAATATATATAATATATGTATGTATGTATGTGTTTACCTTGTCTCAGCCTCCCAGGCATTTAAATGTTT
>JAZGTJ010003944.1:0-14977 GCA_036877575.1 Botia almorhae
TTTTTTTTTGCCACTGCTGTGTTTTTGATTTAATGTTGTTGACAGAGGAGTTTTCGCTCTGATCTCAGGATGTAAATCTCTCGGCTTGTCTCCTGGCACCTGTCTTGGCAGGAGTTTGTCTGAGTTTTGACCTGTTGAATGCATGCTATCTGAGCTCCTTTGTAACAGGTTCTCGCTCAACAGTCTTGGTCCTTTTGCCCTTTTGTTCACCCATGCCAGCCTTGCCAGATGCCTGGGGTCTTAGTGGCCCCCACACACAATTCTTGTGTTATGCACCCCACAGCTTTGCTATACTTCAGCTGTCGACCTGTGACTCTGCGACAGCCTTTGACTCGCCTGTTGTTTGAGCTGTTTACCATGAAGAGGCCCTTATTGGCCCCTCATAAAGTCTTTCTCTCTCTCTCTCTCGCGCGCACTTTCTCTCTCTTGCGCAGTTGGTCTCTCTTGCGCACTCTCTGTATTATCTCAAGAAACTGACTACATAACCTAAGAATCAGTAACAATGTTTTCAGTGCGTTTCATACCCGCGCTTCACAGGCTCAGTTCTTAGGTTTGGATTTATCTTCTTTACTGAGGTGCATTAATGCCTTCTGCTGTCCTGCTGATGGTGATCTGAATTGTGTTTCCAATACAATTTTCATGCTGAATGAGAGTGGCCCACGGCTCAAGGTTGTGTGTGTGTGTGTGTGTGTGTGTGTGTTTCTGTTTGCTTTTTAGAACACTGTTTGCTCAAAGGCTTGGAAATCTCCGTTATGTATTTAATTATGCATTTCCTGTTAACCTCCTTTGGTTTGAAGTGGAGCATGGGATAGAGTTGTTTTATAATATAGCCACATAGCAGTATTCCTCATACATGTCAATGAGTCTAATCTAATTTGTCAAACTAGAGATCAAACAAATGTTTTATAAGCATAGACTGCTGAGCTCTTTACTGAACTATTATCTCGCCTGTCTGTCACCTTTTATGCTTAAGTATTGAACTATTGACGGCCACAACTTTTACTATTGAACAATCAATACAGGAAATAAATAACACGCTGAAAGGCTTTTTAGATGATGAATTCTGTGGAGAGAAACAAGTTGCTTTTAAGCACTCTTCATTTATTTCATTCATTTATGTATATTTTATATATTATGTATATGTAACTGGCTCAGAGCTGCAAACATAGGCCATATGTGATGCAAGCTGTTTTGCTAATACAGAAAACATTTTTAAATTATTTAGCATTTTTCAATCATTTATTTTTTCTGCATGCAATATTTGTCAGGTTGGGTTATTAGTTGAGTGCATAATTTGGGTGATCATGACACGTTGCTGCATTTGCCTGCAACACTATTTTTCTGCAGTATGTTTAAAGCTGTCAGTCTGTAGGGACATGTTAAGAAGTTCGTCTAGGTCTGTTTAAAGTGATGAAGATAACCGCAGAAACAGATGGTAAAGCAGTTTTCTGAAGCTGTCCCATTAAATGAGTAATGTTACTATTAGAATTGAGCAGTTATGTAAGCATTCATATAATGACTGTCCTGTCCAATCACTGCTGTTTGAGTTCTAATGTTCTTGTCTGTCTGGAAATACATCACAACTTGACATTTATTATTCTTATCACTATTCATCTTAGGACTTGTTTCTGTTCCAGTTACATGATAAGGTCAACAGATCCACTGATGATTATAAAGAAAAGCAGCTTAGATAAGTATGAGGGACATTGCTTCTTTAAACAAGATATAAAGGGAGTTTTGGGCATAATAGAGTTGGGTTTGAGTTTGTCTTTAATATGCATACTGGCAAAATTCTGCAGATTTTCCCCACAATCAGCACAGACATTGCAAACAAAACCGTGGAGAACCTTTGTAGTCAGTTTGTAAGTTAAGTATTTTCCCTCTTCTATTATGCAGGTGATCCATGCATTCATCTGTATGCCTGCCTATTTGTATATTTTGTCTATTTGTCTACAACTGGGTGAAAATCTAAATGTAGCTGAAAAATAGCTGAACAAACTGACATTCCTTCTTCAGTGAACACTGCTGTGCTGCATGTTAAAGATGAGAAACCTGCCATGGGACACAGAGATGTCAGATATAATTGATGACTCGTTGATGACTCGTTTCTGATGGATTCTGGATGAGCCTGAAATGAAAAAGCTTTGTGCAGTTAATCCTTAAATAAAAACAAATTATCTAGTTGCAGATGGAACTAAAAAGCGTTAACTTCAGGATCAAAGCCTTTCTACTTTTCATCTTTTCTAGTCTGTTTTTTGACAGCCGTTCAGGTGTTCACAGAAATTGACGTCTCGTCACAGGGTTTATTCCTGGAACTGTGGTCACTAGGGTGCCCTAACCACCCTTGATTCTAGTTTTTATATTTAGTTCGCATTGACTGCATTAAATGTGAACTAAATATAAGTGTGTGGTTTGTATGTGGTGCTATTGTTGAAAACCAAATATTGTTCTCCCTTTTAGCAAAAATTAGCAATTCAACAAAAGTTGGTTTTCTCACTACAGAGACAGAGGTGCTCTCTCTCTATTCCATGGAGACTGCGGGCAGAGCAAAAAGTAAGAAATTGCACACAGTCATCTGGCTTTCTGTCGACCTCTGCTGTTCCTCTGCCAAAAGAATATCCGTTTAGAACATGCTTTAATTGCATTGGAAAGAGCAGCACAAGCATTCTTCCAAACATCTCCTTTTGTGTTTCATTTTAGTGAACTATTTCTTAAAATATTTGATTTTCACAAGAACTTTGGAAAATCTTAATTGTGTCCTACCATAAACCCCTCTGGACCATCTTATCTGCACAGCGGTGGAAGAATTTAAGCTCTCTCTCTCTTTCAGTCTACTTATCTTTTTTTTGACCTTGCCACATTTGATAAGCGATTGCTTGGCAGTTTGCTGTCTCTAAAACTGTTCTTACCTTTACTAACTTTTTTCTGAAAGCATTAGCATGAATTTCTGCCAGCATTTAATATCAGTCATAAAGATGCATTATCCTCTAAATAAAAGAATTTTTGTGTGTCATTTTTAAAAGCTTTGTCATTTCCTTCATACTCATATTATGTAACTGCTCTGCTGTACTGAAAAATTACAAGCTCCTTCAGCACATCAGCAGATTTATGAACTGTTAAGGACAGAGATCTTAAACTCATTTACTTATATACAACCTGTTTTTAAAGGTATTAAATTCATTATTCATTTTAGAATTGATGAATAGCTGAAGTGATATTTACACAGCGATGGTGACCCAAGGCTATGCTGACATGCTGATGCTCTAGTCAGTTAGCCAATGTCCCTACAATTACTCCAACATGCTGTCAGTCACTAAAGAGAGCAAACATTATGATCAATGAATGCTGACTATGTGTTGTTAGACTTCGCTAATTTCCTTATGGAAGATGCTAGCAGTGCAGCAGCTGATGGTTTTTTAACAGACACGCCACATGCAAAGTCATATTTTGCTTAATTTTATTTACAGATGTATCTATGGATCAAAATCAGATCGAAATCAGATTTCAGAGTTAGACAGACTGGAGTTAAAGTTAGGTGCTTAAAGGTGAAATGATGACAAACAAACATGGTCATTAACCTATTACTACCCATTTTTCTAACCATTAACCCTAAAAACTATAAGGAGTTAGTTAGGTTATAGTTAATAAGAATGTTATTCAGGGACAAAGCTTAACCTTAAACATTACCCCCAAATTATTTCTTGGTTAGAAATAATGCCCAGAATCAACAAATGATACTCATCCAGTATCTAAATTATTGGCTGATTTATTGGTTGATATCTTCACATAGTCACAAAGAGACACAACCCCTTATTTTAATCTTAAATCTCTTCAGGAGGTGTTTTTAAAACTGCAGTAGAAAGTAGGAGCAATGATTGATGATGCCGAATATGCTGATATAAAATAAAATGCCATGTACATTGTTTACTTGTTCTCATGCATGTTTTAGAGCTTATCTGTATGTCCTGGTGTTTAGGTTCTTGGGTATTTAGGCTGTGGGGTAGATGATTCTTTGTGCAGGGTGGATTTTCTTACAGGTTTTGCATGGGTAACCAGGGGTTGGTGATATAATGCCAAAAACCATGAATACAAAGTTATAACATGAATGAAACTGCTTTTTCAATTGCTTACTGCTTGTCGTGCTCTGGTTTGTGTCTGAAGGTGGTTATTCCACATTGGTTTGTTTTTATTTTCTGCAGATTGAAAAGATCATGACTCTAATTGGAGCTGGCATTGATTTCTCCAAAGACCAGGACTACCCTGTCTCAGGTACATTTTCAATTCATATAAATGTATGTTTACTTTTGAAGAAGTAATTCCAGTAAATTCCTGTACACTAGCTGCACTAGCAACACTAAGAATGGCTAATGAAAATGTATGAAAATGTGTCTGCTAAATTAAATGTAAAAAAAAGATAACTCATTCTACCAAGAGTCAAGCTTTTGTCTCTTGATCGTAACTGAGCATCAAGTGTCTTTGTGGATCGTATATTGGAGTGAGGTGCTTTACTTTGGCTTCCTTATGAAAGGAGACCAGACTGAGCAGTCCAGCAGTGAAACACAATAATCTCTCGATGGGCAAGAGGGGGACGTAGGCCAAGTCCAGAAGGGCTACGTTAGTGAATGAAGAATATGGGGTCGGCTGGGCCTTTAAATGGAGTGCAAGAAATCCCAGTGTGCTGTTAAAGGACAAG
This sequence comes from Botia almorhae, assembly GCA_036877575.1. Lineage (NCBI taxonomy): Eukaryota > Metazoa > Chordata > Actinopteri > Cypriniformes > Botiidae > Botia > Botia almorhae. The sequence goes on from JAZGTJ010003944.1 coordinate 4,694, forward strand.
GGGACACCTGAGAGTTAAATCAATGAATGCTGAGATGCTTGACAATTTAGCCCTGATGATGTGTGACCTTGTTCTTAATGGAGGCAGCTCAGCTGTTGATCTTTCTCTGGAATTAACCAAAGTACGACTATCGAGACCAGATAGACCGTCACGGTTGTTGTACTACCTGCTCCTTTAATCAAATGGGAAAGCTCCTGGTCTTAGGTTAGCCTTGAATAAAGCATCAGTATCACTTGGGTTTAGCTTTTTCCTAAGCCTATAAACTACTAAAGTGCTTTTATGGACTGCATGGGGCCTGTGTGCTCCAGCTGGACTCACTGGCCCATATAAGCACAAATCCTAGCTAGAGGACCAGTCCTTTCTCTGTCCTTTGTCATATGATGGTACTTCTGACCTCATTTCCTGTTTCCTGCGGGCATCCTACTTAACTCTGCTTTTGGATTGTTTTTTTTATTAGTAGTATTTGCTAAGACAACTATTCCTATACTATTAATGCAACTATTCCTATACTTATCATAGAGATCTGAACAAACCCAGATCTGCATAAATCAAATTTGGACATGAATCTCAAATCTTGTGGTCTAAGGTGTAAAGTGCTGTTACTTTAATAAGAAGCCTGATGTGATTTTTACCAGGCGGATCATAAAACAGGCAAAGGAGAGATCTGAGCTATACTACAGGGGTTTAGGGCTGTGCTCTTTTGACTTGGGCCAGCTACCACCTGCCCTGTACCAATGCCCTGATGACCATCCAAAACACCCCAGCAACTGCATAGTAATACCTTGGCAAATAACCATAACACTCTTGCATCATGGTGGTGAAGTTGGCACGGGCAAGCAGCAATTCATATGGAAATGTAACTGGACATTTTAATTCTAATTGTAAGGCATTTGTTATACTAAAAAGACAATTGCAAACTCCTGCAACAAATATTGGCAGAGTTTGCTTGTTTTCCTTTTGTCTGTATGGAAAGGTGTTAAAATATTAACATGCATGTGTGTCAGGGGAATTGAAAGAACTGCCCTACAAATCAGCAATAAACCTCGATCTGCACCCTCAAGCCTAGAAGCATATGCCTCTGTGTTTGTGAATTGCTTTCTTGGTAATCACCAGTTAGCTTTGCACCTCCCTTTATTTTTATTTACTTTTTTAGTGCTTTAAAGCAATGACTATATTATTGTTGCCGTAAACAATAGGGTGACAAGAGAGAAATTGTCCTGGCTGGGTCAATGAGTGGGATAAAGGTTGAATGAGTCCTTAGACAATGGATAGCAGGCTCACAGTTTCTTTGAGGGAAAGAGATAACAAGAGAGGGAGGGCAGGAGATGGGGAGAGGGAGGGGATAGCTGGAGGGAGGCAACGAGAGAGAGAGTGAGAAAGGAGGAGACAGCGCAAAAGCGCTGCAGAGCAGAATTGACACCATCCGATAGAAGGAGGAGACCATACCTGTAGTGATCAAGGGATTAATGTTTAATTTTCCGGAGTATCCAAAAATATCCAAAATTTTCACCACAAGTGTTTTGAAGTTTCACCAGCATTCTCTTGAGAAGGTGGAGGAATGGCAGACACCACTTTGACCTAAGATTATTCGTGTCGTCGATCGCAATGTCTAGAAAAAAATAGAATATCTTAACGTCTGCAATGTTCTCTGAAGATTATTTGATCTGATGTATGAAGTGTGCTCATTTTCACTGTTTGGACTTCTGCTGGATCTTCACTTACTGTGGGGGAGACTCTTTCATTATAAAAGCAAGTACTAGTACTTTTGTGGTTGAGAGTCACTAATTAAGTTGAATGACTCTGTGGATACCAGGTTTATAGTGTGAGGGGTTTTCATTTGCTTTGATTTTAATTCTGGTTTGATTAGAGAGACTTTAACTCAATGTCACTGAGGCATGTATTTAGCCCCTTATGTCTTATAATGTAAAATGTAGATATATCAGTTGACTTACTTGGTGTAGAATAAAGTGGATTTTAAGGGTTATATTAGAGTTTAGAGCTAAGGGAGAAGCTCTTACTTATTTGCTCTTTGCCTGACAAACGGCAGTTTATTTTTCTCTTGAACTAATTTTTTTTATTACACAGCTCTGTACATTTGATACTGAAAACCACAGAGTGATCCTGTACAATGCAAGTCATGCAACCCTTCCTGGCTTTAATGTTATCATAGAGATTTAATGCAAGTATATTTGCATTATGTTAAGATAAGGAGCATAGTACATATATTACAGTTAGGAGTTTAAAGGCTCGTGGTCAATTTCGTCCTGCAGCAATTTAGTTGCTCTTAGGAGATCAGAAGATTTGTAGTGCTTTGTAGTGAATACAGTACTTGTACTTGATTAGTCACCGAGTGCCAGTTTGTGTTGTTTGTGAGAAATGTGGAGATGCGTATTCAGTGGACACATTTCCATCATTGGTAGTTGCATTGACAACAAAGGCCTGATTAAGATAGTTATCAACTCAGGTTTATTTGCGCACCTACCTCTATGCAGACATCCCAGGAGGAACAATTCAACTTTCCATCCATTAGATGGCCCTCTGCAGTGCCCTTCCTCATTGAACAGCCTTGTCAATTAGACATGGAGCATACAAAGATGGATCTACATGCTCACACGTTCAGGAACTAGCCTCTCCAAGATTATAAGCAAATGAATTTCTCCGCAGGTGTTTTTGCTAGGAAGCCCCTTGTGGATTTTTGTGATGTTGTTTTTGTTGACAAGTGTATTTTCCAGCAGATGCAGCTTTCACTTTCTGGACTGCAAAATCAAACCATTGATCGAGTGTTTCCTGAACTCATGGAACCATTGACAGTTACTTATTGCTTCATAACTTCCTGTTTAATTAGCACACTCATTTTATAGGAACTGCTAAAAAGCAACAACAGACTTCTAATAAACTTGTGAATTGATTTCCATAGGAAGTGATGTGGTGTCTAAAACTGTGACAAATATCAGCATTCAAGTATCCCAAATTTACCTAAACCTAAAGTTTTGTTTATTCAAAATAAGTGTAGTTTCTCCCCTGCTGTGGGAGCAGCTACACCTCTTGGCCGGGACCCTGTCGCCACTGCCTTCCTGGTGTTTGTGCTCTCGGCACTGCTGGCCGAGGATGATGTGGCAGTGCCACGTCTCTTCTTCCGAGTGCCGATGCTACCGTCTCAACGGCTTTTCGCTGCTCAAGCGCCTTCCTCTGTCTGCAGGTGGAGCTGGGCGGCTACTTGACCAGCCGGTTGGTGATTGGTTGGAGCATATAGGACTTCCGCAGTATGAGAGCAAGCTATTGCTCAACGGCTTTGATGACCTGCGATTCATGGTGAGTGCCTATTTTTATTTATCTGTCCCACAATTTTAAAGCTTATTAAGTTTTTGCTAATGTACCTTTAAGACTTCTATATGTAAATGACATCTGTAATGACTGGCCAACCTCTTTGCATGTAAACACGTTTGTATTAGTATACTTTTTAGTAGAACGATTGTCTTTTTATAAGCTAGACTGTTTGTCAGGAAAAATATTTGTACTTTTGACGTACTCATGTTGTATTCACACTCTGCTGTTCTTTGAAACTGCTGAAGCAACACATCATCTTACCCTCTCAGAAAAAGAGAGTTTGTTAGTGCCCTTAGTCTTCTGTAACATCAGCCTGACAGTCAGCATTCTCTTTTTAACTGTGTGGACAAATAAAAAGTGACAGTACTTTGGGTCTTAACAAGACCCAAAGTAAAGTAAATAAAATTAAGTCAAAAGTAAAATGAGTCAAAGTGCATTGCCAGGCCCTGAATGATTAGTCATTAACAACTTGATTAGGAAGTTGTTATCAGATTGGAGGCTAAGTGGAATTTCAGTTTAGATTAAACTCAGTCATTTGGAATAACTGCAGAGAGTAGAGCATGGAGGTTTATAAAGAGACAACACTACAAATAGTGAAAAGTGCATGCCGTTTCAGATTTATATGTTGGAATGCCTGCCACAACTAAACTCAGACCTCCATGACCCAGTACTCTCACCTGAGATTGATTGGATTACCTGTGGCTAGATGGAGGAGGCTGCAAGGCTTTATGAAAAGAACAGTGATGCTGTGTTGTTTTTTTAGCATGTGAGGTAATAAGGATTGATGGTGCTATGGTTGAAAGCCTCAACTGGCCAAGGGAGGTGATGTGTGTGGTGTAAATTACTGATAGAGACCATCTCATTGCAGGAGTAATGAAGGTTTTATAGCCAAGCTGTTCACAGACGGCTGTGTGTGCATGAACCATGTGTTGATGCATTGGGCTCAGCACCTTGAGATCAGCACTTCACACATTCCTATTTTAGTGTAGAAATGGAAGATAAGGTTACAATGCACTAATTTATATATATGTGGGTATATACAGTAACATGTCAACATATAGACCTGCTAAGCTATGGGTAGTGTGGGTAATGCAGTCCAGCCTGCTGTATGCCCTGATTGTCTCTTTTATCTCTCTTTAATTTCCTGTCCTTTTAATTACTATACAGTGCCTTGCAAAAGTATTCATACCCCTTGAAATTTTCCACATTTTGTCACATTACAACCACAAACTTAAGTTTTTCTATTGAGATTTTATGTAATAGACCAACACAAAGTAGCACATATTTGTGAAGTGGAACGAAAATGATACAAGGTTTTCAAAAACAAAGTATTGACGCAGGGAGACCGAATACAAATGCACACCACACTTTTCAGATTTTTATTTGCTTAAAATTTTTAAAAATGTATATCATTTTCATTCCATCTTTTATCTACAAAGTTATTATATAAACTCTATACACTGTAAAGAAGCAAAAGGTAATATGTGTCCATAGAGCTAATCCAAACCCAAAACTAATTTTACGTTTTAATACAGTTGTAGTTTATAATTCAGTTAGCTAAGATAATACGATGCCTTACGTATAATCAGTGGCATGACAGTAAATAGTCAATGAATATCAATAAATATGATTATGAAGTTACAGATAAACTCAGTACCACAGTATGGCTTGCACAAATACTGGAGACCAGTCTGTCTGCTGAGTACTGATTGCCTGAATGCATTTGTGGACCTGTGGTGATTTATACACTGTATGGAGGATTAATAAATCACTTGCCTGTACAGCTGTACTCTCTTATATGAACTCTGATTGTCATGGTAGAGTGTAGTAAGAAATTGATTCAGGTTGAATTTGTCATGTGTCTGTATGCTGGTCTAGTGCTATTCGAACTGTAAGACATTGGGCTTCTTATGGCAAAACCTCTTTTCAATTTCTTATATATATATATATATATATATATATATATATATATATAAATTTAAAGAGAAGTACAGTTATTTCATTCATCGAGCTGGTTTGGAAATAGGCAGTCTTTTTACATGACTATTAAATAGCTTCAAAGGTTTAGAAGCTTCAGCTGTGGATGGTTAATAGTTGCAGAATGGTTTGAATATTGCTGTGAAGCTTCTTCCCCTCTTGCTGTATCATTTTTCCACTTCCTCTCCAGTGCTTTTTGCTTTTAGCAGATGAAGACATCTTTCTCTGCTCAGACTTTGTTTTTAATGTCAGCGTGGAGGATTGACTGTGCATTCCTTCAGAGATAATACTACCGGAAACTTCAAAACATGTTCTTTCTCACACATACAACACATTTTGTTTGTATATGTTCATTTGCTTTCTTATTTTTTTGTTACTTTCAAGCACAATGCAATCCATTTCAAAATTCCAAGATTGAAGTCCAGCCTGTTTTTTCCCGTTTGTTTCTCTCTAAATTGTCTATTGCATGTTGCAACTTTAATATCTGTATTTCCAAAAGCTCTTTTTGAATTTGTCCAATGATCTGAAGCGAGGAAATGTTACCCTGCATTGCATTTTCATGTAAGTAGCGATAGTCAGTATGTGTATTAAAGATGAGAGTTCACATCTACCCTGTAAGCGGTGAAGTTTTATGCATATTAAAAAGCTCCTGAATGTCATAGCTCAAGCACTACACATGAAGCATTAGAGGCATGCTTGTGTGTTTGGTAGAGAACAGTGGTATCCATCTTTCCTTTACAAGCGAATTCTGTATTTATTTGCTTGGAGTGCAGGATAAAGATTCAAATGTCTTGGTTTTATTCGCATAACGGTAAGTGTCTTTCCAAAAGGACATTACTGCCCCCAGCCCTTTCATTTTATCTACCCACCCTGTCGTAATCATTCTCTATTCTAGTTTTTCTTCCATTACTTTTTAATTTGCCCAAAAGAAAGTGATGGTCTTTGATCACAGATGAGACATTTAATCAATTATTGAGATGAGGATCTGCCATGTTTTTTAGGAATTGCATTAAGAAGCCCCGTCCAATTTTTATATGTTGCTATTTTTACTTGAGTATTAAAATCCATTTAAATTGGAAGGAGAATCAAAGGACACAAAAGTATATTTCATTTGAAGTGCATTATTGGAATTTTAGTTTGTTGTTGTAAGATGTAATGGATAAAAGCAAAACATTCAGATTAACATGTTAATTAGGTGCGTTTATTATATTTATTGTTTTTAGCAGAGTGGTGTATAGCACTCCACACGTTTTCTCTATTCTGTTTGTGGTATACCTGTGAAAACACAATGATTCGAACTGTTATTGGAAAAGGAAAAGGGTTTAAATAAATGGGGGGAGTTTAAATAAATGAGGTGTCTTTTCCTAGGACAAACATCAGAAAGAAAAAACTGACTGCATTGCTGTTTACCATATAATTAGGGTTGGGTGATAGCTGGTCACTTACTCTCTTTCATTCATTTATTCATTTTCACATTCATTTCACCTCATTATGACCAATTAGCCATTGAGATTCAAAATGTTAAATGAAGGAATAAAAATGCAGTAACAATCTAGTCAAAAAAGTGTGTTTTTTCATACTAATCTTATACCACCACAGGGCTCGCAAAATTGCTAGCCCGACGTCCCGGGGCTATTGTGTCATCCAGTCGGGCTACCAAAATGAATTTCCTCCCTGCCCATCGGGCTGTCTTCTAAGGAGAAAAAATATATTGCAATGCTTTTGCATACTCTCACTAATTTGGTGGGGTAATTATGTTGTATGTAATTTTCGGGCATCAGGGAGCCACTATCAATATGTGGGGTATTAAAATCAATTTTCACTCACTTTCAATTTTCACTTTCGTTTCGCGATCGCGCAAACTGTGTATGTGACGCTTGTCCTGTCAGTCATTACTCTCCTCGTGACAAGTGAAAGACTGAAATAAGGTGCGTGTGTTAAAATAGGATGCACGTGGAATTACGCAGTTTTGAAGTGGAGACCAATGGAGAAAGCTGATGGAGATGCAATGCACTTAGTGTTGAGTGGCATTTTCTTATCTGTGACTTCAGTTTATATTTCCGATTGTTGTTATTTTTTGTTTTGAAAATGTTTTTAAATGTTTTTTCTCCTTTACAATAGTCTACATTAAAAATAATGTCTTTTTTTATTTGGGCTACTTAAATTCATTTCGGGCTACCAAAATCTGAAGACTGGGATTTTGAAATTTTGCAAGCCCTGCATTGTTAGTGCTCCTAAGAGACATTACAACAGTGACTTCGTCCTAAGGACAATTACTGGCCGCATAAAGTTTTCACAATATTTACACAGTTGCTTGATTTTTTTTTTATATTAGCAGCAAAATGCATTGTAAATATTAAGTTAGTCGGCCAGTTATATGTACAGCACAGTGTCTGTTCACCTAAGAATGCTCAGCTAAGCAAATACTGTACCAATGACAAGACATATCTTTGACAATTCATCACAGCCCTATGCACATTAATGTCAGCATAAAATCAATTTATAATATTATGGAGATAAAACACATTAAAACAATGAAGATATTGAATATGAAGATATTAGCCAGTCATAAGTTCATTTACATATAGAAGTTTTTAAGGTACAGCATGTAAACTAAAACTAAATTACTTAAAATAAGAGGACTTTAGAATAAACTGCTAGAAATCAACTAACTAAAAAAAGATAAACTTTTAAAGAAACAGATGTTAGCATTCTCCTCAGTGCTGTTCCCATGTGTAACCAAATAACAAAGCTGCCAAGACCTCAGAGGAAAGAGCAGGAATGGTAAGCAGCAACTCCTTTCAGTACCAGCTGCATCAGAATGTGTCGGTGTGTGTTTAAAAACCACTGGACAGCAGCTAAGTATTAAATTGACACTTAAAGGTGCAGTAAGGGATATCTAAGAAATGCTATTAAAAATTTAAAAACAAACTTGGTTGTGAATATTTGCTAGATATCTTTTCTGTTTGTCTGTGTAAATAAGTGTAAAAACAGTAGATCAGACTAATCACCAACCAACTCTTCCCAATCTACAATAAACATATGTGCCAGCTGTTAGTTGTTTTTGTTTGGATGTTGATATCAAATATTCTAACAGCATTTCACAGAAATCGCTTACTGCATCTTTATATAATGTGATTGTCTATTATTTACAAACATACTTTAGTAACATGTAACTGTACTATTTATTCCTATTTTATACAATGACTTTGCAAGATGGAAATATTTAAAATTCAATTGTTCAATTGTCCTGTATTCAAAATTGCAGATGCTGCTTGACAAAATGATTGGAAGATCCAGAAGAAGATATACTTGATTGAAGCATTTTAAAAAAACATAATCTCATTCATTAACATGATGGTGTTATTGCTTATGTGCACAGTGATTAAAAGTTCTTTTGTAGTCCTAAAGCATCTGCATTGTTTTTCAGATGTAAATTAAAGTTCCTTTGCATTAGCAAGATTTCCACTGAGTTTTCCATAGTTTGCCAGGTCTTATATTACTTGTGGAATTGAGTTGCTATTTTGTGGATTTCATTTATTAGTGGCTGAATTTATTCTATACTATTGAGGAATCTCTTCTTAACTGAAATCAAAGTTTTATACCCAGAAGCCTTTGTGAAATTTGCTAACACTAAGAATCGCTCTTTATTTGCAAAGTTTGGCTTTGTCTACAAAGTGTCTTGAGCTGTGTTTTTCAGTGTTGTTTGCTAAAGAAACCAATGCTGCTGCTCACTCTTAAGGTTAGGTGTTTAAACAAACCACTACGTCTAAGCTTTTAAAAAGTGCCATTTCATATCACAGTGGATGATACCTCAAATTATGTGGTTTGAGAAAAGGTGGGCTGTTAGTATGTTTATCAATCGGACACACAATGTTCTCCAGGTGGATGATAAACAGATAAACTGCGATAACTGCAGTAACTTACTCAGTAACTCAGCCTAGAGACAAAAATATTATAAAGACTGAGGGTGGCCTGTTTTGAGGTAGGCCGGTAAGTAACAAACTAGCTGTCACCCATTGAACATATTCATTGTTAATGTAATAAACCACACCAGTGGTTACTCTGCTAGACACCTTACATCAAGAAAAAAGCTTCTATTTGTTTGTATCCATGTCAGTTGTCACATTATTGCATCTGTATAGGAATAAACATTCTGTGAGTCTTGCACCTGGACATCTAATTTCAGTCCACACTGAAATCCATTAATGAGAAAAGATGAGAGGAGTGGATTGGACAGAGAGAGAGTTTAAAAGAGGGTAGAGAGATTGATCCAGCACATCCTCTCTGCATTCATCAGCCATGTCTTCACTCTAAATGACTTGCACAGTATAACTTATACTCATCTGCCCAACCCACTCACACTTTATCATACCAATAAATGAAGCACACTAAAAGTGGGTCTTGGTGAACAGCAGATCTGCACCTTCATGGGTTGTGATTTTGGTTTTGTTTTGCATTTGGTTTGGTGTTTTTAACTTGCTTGTGTTTGTCTAGTGTGCTGAGTTTGTTTTTTTGGATTGATTTTAAGTAAAATTTCCAATGGATTATTTTCTTGATGTTCTCAGAATGACAGCTACTGCTCCAGAGGAATTTATCACATACATATTTTGGATCATATAGTAGAAACACATGAACACAGAAGCAGTGCTCAGTCAGCAATTTCAGTCAGTTGCTTCTTAGTAAATCTCAGAGCGCCCTTCTCTGAACACTTACTGTAACATAAACTCCCATCATGCTTTGTGTTTTGAATCATGTTTTTTATGTTCTGTTTCCAGATGTTTTCTGTACGCTGGTCAGATAGTGAGTCTTCAGCTACGTAGACCTGTTTAAGTATTGCAGAGATTTTACCTTTAAAATGCAGTGTGTATAAAGGCAGGATAAATTGAGAGGTCCTGATGAGAAACACGTGTGTGTGTGTGTGTGTGTGTGTGTGTGTGTGTGTGTGTGTGTGTGTGTGTGTGTGTGTGTCTGTGTGAC
>JAZGTJ010003944.1:15027-32848 GCA_036877575.1 Botia almorhae
TGGGATGGTTAAGGTTAGAGTAAGGGGCTAGAGATTGTATTGTGTCAATGAATGTCCTCACAAAGATAGCTGTACAAACATGTGTGTGTGTGTGTGTGTGTGTCTGTGTGACCTCACTGAAGGATCTTCACCCGATCTCTTTTTTCACTGTCCGTTGCATCGATTGCTCAGTTGCTTCTACTGTTACACTTATTGTGTTTAGCTTATATGGTATTGATCAAATAATTGTGCAACACATAACGTGCACAACCGGTGCTGAGATATCTGTCTTATCTAGCTGTGTGTTGTGCCCTTAATCCATAAAGTGGAGACTTTGCTCATCTGTGTGTATGCACTGCTGAAAGCAGAGAACGTTTAGAGCTTGAAATTGATTCTGTTGTCTTTCTCTGTTGTGCGGGTACATTGAGACCCAAAAAGACACATGGACCCAGTTGCACTATTGATATGCTTTTGTGTATTTATTAGGGCTGTCTTAGTGCAATATAGTGCATATATAGTCATAATAAAAAAATGCCTATAAGCAAGTACAATCAACATGCCTGTCAGGAAAACTTGGTTTAGGATGAATTCTTGCATTAAACACAGGTTGAACCTCAGGATGAGGTTATATACAATATATAAAATAAACAATATATTGACTTCAGCCATTTATAAAATTATATACAGTATATAATATTTGTGTTTAAACTGAATGTGTTTGTGCAGGGAAATGACGTTATGGAAGAGCAGGATCTGAGGGAGATTGGCATTACAGACCCAGGACATCGCAGGAAGATCCTGAATGCTGCTCGCTCTTTACCAAAGGTTTTACCAGTATTTCATCTATGCTTGGTGAAACATTATTACAGACTGACTGTATATATAGACTTAGACTGTAGATATGCACACATTTTTGCCTTTAACAGTTTTGTCATCAGCTGTTTATAATCGTAATAATAATCAGTATATTTCAGCCAGTAGTACATCTGTACTGTGTCTGATCTCTGTACTGTGTGTGTTTTCTTTCTGCAGGTAAAGGCATTGGGTTATGATGGAAGCACATCTCTCGCTGCCTGGTTGGATGTTCTGGGTCTTCAGGAATATCTGCACAATTTCTTATCCAGCGGCTACCGCACACTAGAATGCGTAAAGAACCTTTGGGAATTGGAGATCGTTAATGTGAGAACATGATATTTTCAAGAGTATATCATTAGGTTTACTCAACATACATGTTTTTGAACAGTATTCGCTTTAACGAGGCAGAAGTGAGACAGGAATTGCAGGAATAACTGACAATAGAGAAAATTTTGTGATATAAATTAAGAAATAAAGTGTTTTATTTAAGGAATCGATTTAATTTCTCGCAGTGCTGAGTTATCGGACACAGGGTACTTGCACTGCTTCTAATGGATCATTTGTCTGTTTTGTTTCTTGGTGTTTTATGTTCATGAAGGTGCTGAAAATCACCTTGCTGGGCCACAGGAAACGGATTATTGCATCGTTAGCCGAACGTCCGTACGAGGAACCCCCGGTCAAACCACCCCGCCTGTCTCAGATCAGAGTGAGTATACTAGATGGTAGTAAAGTATAGATTGTATATTTTTGTCAGAGTAGTTAGTCAGAGTAAATGGTATTTTTCAAAGATGTTTGTTCCTAGGAACTATGTTGAAGGGCACATTGAATTTTGTTAACTGACCAACTGGTAATTATTGTAATTTGTTTACGACAGTGAATTTTTACACAGACTGTACTTGCAAACCTCACAGCCTTGTTTAACATTTATATCAAAGTAAATATAGGCTTTATACTTCCATTCAGTCATCACTGGCTTCTTCACACAAGTCATTTATGCTAAATGACATCTTTGTGGTTTGCTGATCTCTGTGTTATTTTCCAGTGTCAGGATCTTGTGTCCCAGACTTCATCTCCTCTAAGTCACTCGGACTCCTACACATGTTCACTGGATCCCCTGCTGCCTGCAGTGGATTCTGGGAGGAGGAAAGGACCCAACTCGGACTATGACCTGACCGCCCAACAATGGCCCAATGACAGACCACAACCTCAGGTGAAGTCATATCCAGTATTTCTGGTTGGATTTCTAGTAGTTTTTAGTAGTATAAACTATGATAAGCTACTTAATTTGATTTATACTCAAGTATGCAAAAATACTTTTCTTTTCTAAAGGAGAGGTATGAGGAATGTCAACGAGAACCTCGCTTGACCTTACGACCCCCTAGTCTGGCTGCGCCATACACACCTGTCCAGAACTGGCATCATCAACCCGAGAAGCTCATCTTCGAATCATGTGGATATGAGGCAAATGTAATAATATTTCTATCATAAAACAGCCATTGTAGATCTTCATATGTTCATAAAATTATAAATAATTTGGAAACCTAATGGTGTTTAGATGATGTTCACTTAGTTGCTTTTGTAAACTCTGACCATAAAAAGTGTCTTTATTGTCCCTCTGTAATGTTCTGCAGTATCTTGGCTCAGTGCTCATTAAGGAACTAAGAGGAACCGAGTCAACACAGGACGCCTGTGCTAAAATGAGGGTATGTTATTATGAACTTTGTAGCCAGTGAGATGAAGGTCTTCTGTGTGTAGTCACATCAGGAATCGGAGAGAATTTTATTATATTTTGGAACAAACACCAGCACTGTCAGGAGAAAATGGTGTGAATCTTCTGCAGTAGGATACTGGCACAGAAAGGACACTTTTATTTTAAGTTATACACCAAAAAAAAGTTCAAACTGCAGATTTTTCATAAGTGTTCTTCATGATGAGCAAACATTTACGTCAGCATTTAAATAGTTAAATAATTAAACAAAACCGTTGGCTCAGACAGTCAATACACTGCAGCTCTCACTCTCTCTCTCTCTCTCTCTCTCTCAGAGGTCGACAGAGCAGATGAGGAAGATCCCCACTATCATCCTGTCCATTACGTACAAGGGTGTAAAGTTCATTGATGCTGCCAACAAGGTGATGACATCATCCTGCTCTTTCGTTTACCATAAACAATCAGTCTTTAAACTGAAAGCCCTTCGGTCTGTGGTGAGGGAGTTATTGACTGACTGCTTGCTGTTCCTGAAGTCTTGGTCATTTTCTTATTGCTAAAGGTCACGAGTGTCTGTACGTTGCTTCATTTTTTTAAAAATGCAGACATCTGTGTGCATATAAAGATTAATGTGGAAAGGGTCTAAAAATGACTTAGTGCTGAGACAAAAATCACATGATCTGTTCTCAAAACAGGAGACATCAATCATTGTTATTAAAGAGCATTATTATTAAAGACATTGTTTGTTATTAAAGACAATAACAAACATTGTTGTTGTTTGTATTGGTCATTTGATTGTGTGCAGAACATCATTGCGGAACATGAGATTCGGAACATCTCGTGTGCGGCTCAGGACCCAGAAGACCTCTGCACCTTTGCTTACATCACTAAAGACCTGCAGAGCAGTCATCATTATTGTCATGTCTTTAGCACTGTAGATGTGGTGAGATGATCAAACAAACAAACGACTGATGAGCGCTGTCAGACAGTGCTGGATATTGTAGCAGGTCTTGTGCCAGATCTATAAAAGGATCACAAAGAGTTTTACTGGGGAAGTTAAACAGCAGCCCATAAAAATGACATTGATCATAGAGCTATCATAGAGTCTAAACGCTACACTCACACCCATCATTGCCTTGAATATATACAACCATATCTAAATCCTGTTCTCTTAATGGGCTCTAAAGAACACTATTAGTCTGTTACAACAGCAAATAATTAAAGCTGAAAAAGTCCCCTCTGTGTAGTTATGAAATTTCAGAGGTTTATTGTGTAGTCAGGAATAATGGGTGGATGAATGGATGGATATAATGTTAAATGGATGAAATGTTGGATGGATGTGTGACAGCTGGTGGATCTGCAGGCTGGACATTGTCATAACTGACTACGTTACTATAATCTTTGAAAAAGAAAAGTATGTTTCTCGAACCCTTAAACTGCGGTGGGCATGGCCCTTGTAATCCACTTTAGCGTTTACCTAGTGATCCACTTCAGAGTTTACCTCAAACCCTAATCAGACACGCCCAAACAAGCTTATTAAGGTCTTCAGAATTGCTAGAAAGCTAGAGGCAGGTGAGTTTGATCAGGGTTGCAGTTAACTTTGAAGGAAGGTGGATCAAAACGGCCAGAGTTGCCCACTCCAGATTGCACTCAGATCCCAGCACCAAAGAATGGCATTAACAACAAACAAAAATAAAATATTTTACAGGCCTTCAATTTCTGAAGAATTGAGAAAGCAAATTTTGGATTTTGTTTTGACCAGGATAAAAACTCACATCATTTTCCATCCTGTTCTTTACCAACTGAAACTATAAACGTTATTAGTGAAAATATCTCCTCCTGCAGCTGTTCTAGTGTTGTTTCCCAGACGTCTTGACTCAGTGTTTAATGTGCAGTTATATAAAGTACTTGCTCTTTATTGCATTACTTTCTGTAACTAAGCTTGTTATTAGACATTTATGAGTTACAATGCCTTTTAAGTGCAGTGTAATAGTAGGGGATCACACAGCTGATTGATGGATGAATTTATTGATGAGGGTTTTAAATAAGATTGTTGCAGTCATAAAACTTAATAATGGTTTAAGCACCCTATCATCAATGTTAATTACTCCGTCTCCGCCCCTCTGCCAGAACCTGACCTATGAGATCATTCTGACGCTGGGACAGGCGTTTGAAGTGGCCTATCAGCTGGCACTGCAGGCCCAGAGGACCAGACAACAGCAGAGCGGAGTAGGAGGAGCAGAAATCATCGAGACCAAGAGCAGCCGTCCCGTCCCAAAACCTCGAGGGAGTATGCGCAAGTCAGGGGTGAGAATATACACATGCACACTGTAAGCAGCTTACAGAAGCAACATTTTTAGACATCATAGGCATGCTGCCATGAACAGTATTCTGGAAGGCAGCTTTATTGTGTTATGCTGTTATGCTACCTGTTATGCTGTAATGCTACCTCTTCAGGTGCTTCATTTTAGCCAAATTTCAAGGCTGCGTCTCATATATACTTCACAGAGGATAGCAAAATCCCAGAATGCACTGTAGTGAGCTTGAAATCTAGGATGGCAGATAAGGTGAGAGAAATATTGATTATAAATACAGTTCCTCCATGGGTATGTAGACATTCCAAATCAGTGAGGGGTTTAATGGTGGTTACGGTAGGATGCTGTCTTGTATGGGAGCCCTTTAACATGGTATCACGCCCAAAGAGAAATGGTTTGTAGTATAGGCAGCAGTTTGCAAGGTTCGTGGCAATACGTATTCTAAATATATTAGAGTAGAATTATATCACTTAGTAGCAAGTAAAAACATGTTTATAGCACACCAGTACAATACGTTTTAAGGAGTATGTCAGATTTTAGATTTACATATTTGTGGTTGTGGTTGGTTATTTAACATATCAGCCAGTCTGTTGTCTCTTTCAATCTCTTTGTGGGCAGGTTTGGTTAGAATAAACTGCAGTTGTGGATTAAACTTAAACTGTTTTTCTGTATTTGAGCGGCAGATATGGCAGTACTTGGCTGTGGGTGCCATTGGTTCTTATATGACTGTTCTTATGGCTTGTAAAGTTTAAACAAGGTCTGTAATAATGATGCATACAGTTCTAATTCATGCCGTAAAACAGATTGTGGTCATGGCATCATATTGCAGCCTAGACAAAATATTTATTGCAGACTTATGTTTATGGGTCTTAATATTTTTACATTAAAAAAGCAGACCAAAAGAATAGAACATGTTTGGTCTTATTTATCTCAGATACGTTGGCAAGAGATCATAAACATCCATGTGACGTCTGTGCATGTAGAGCAGCTATCCAAAAGTAGCACAGATGGAATGCAAAAAGGCACCTTAACCCTGTAATTATCTGGTTGTCTGTTGTCTGATTGTCTGTTGATTCATTTTTTTTTCTGGCAAACTGAGGGCAGCTCAATCAGAGAAACTGAAAGAGAACTCGGCTTCATTAACCCAGCGGTCAGCCTGAATGATCCTGCCAAACCTCAGATTGTCCACTAACTACTGTGTTCCTGTCCTCACTTCCTTCACTCTCCATTGCTCTCTCTCTCTGGCGTAGTTTACAATGTCCATTATTAAACTGACTTTATTGATAACCCAGCAACATTTGCTTTTATATTTTATATTGACATACAGAACAAAGGTATATTTTGTATACATATACATTTTAACAAATTGTTTCAATCAGAAATCATTCTGACCTTGGATAGTATGCCCATCAAGTGCCCACAGTCTAGGTAAAAAATTTTTTTTAAACAATCTGGCTTCACAAAATTTTTATATGATTGGCACACTACTTCTGGTAATAAAGATTATACAGCATATTTTATTAGCCTACCCGGAAATCTACTTGTGTTTATAAGGTCACTACCCAACAGCAGGACTGAGACACTTATCCACAGCAGAAATGTACTATATATTCTGCTTCATTTCTTATAGTATTTATTATTTGTGGACAGACAGAAATTCTGATCATAAAGTTCAATATTGTTTGTACACCCATTGGGACAGAAATGAAAAATTCATTTTATCATTCTGGTCTATATTTATTTGAGATATCCCATCTCTAAACAGCATGTGAACACATTGGTCACTCTGTGTTAGTCTCGCCCTTTTTAATTGGGTGATTCATAGCCAGAACAAGCTGCATTGTGGACTGACACATTTCTTCAGTGCTATAGATCCCCCTGCTGGTCTTTTGATAAATAACATATATTAATGATCTGTCGTCTTCTTATCTTTGAACATCCACAACATAAATCGTTTTTCCAGGATCACTTTTATAATTCTAAACTGGTTGTGGACTACAACACACAACTGTTTATAACTGTTCTAATTAAAGTCAGAAACACAGCCAGCCTAAAAACAAATAGATCAGAGTGCTTGTGTGTATGCGGTCTACACATAATCAAACCAAACCAAAGAAAATGAATGTAATATTTAAATCCGATCATTTGCCATTCAAAGGAATATTATGCTCATTTTAACTTAATTTTGTATTGATCTAAATGAACACAAATCTGAAACTATTCTAATGCAATAGGCACATCCAATGTCAATAATGGCTATTACACCAGTACAAAACAATGCTGGAGCAACTTAATGCACTTATGTATGCTGTAAGAATGTGCATTCAAGATAATGTGAATAACTGGTGATTTAATGTCAGGAAATATCTAAACAACAAACAAAATGACATAAATGATAAACTTCAGATAAACTAAAAATAGAGTGCTGTCTACTCATCTGAGAGACCCTGCTCAGGCACAAGAATCACCACAGTGTCAGTGGAAAATATTTGTTTTATTTTTTTATTCTTGATTCCAAACCCTCAAATTCCAAACTAGCTATATTAGGTGCATCTCAGTTTGAGAAAAGCAGTAATGGATTATTCAGATTATTCTTGCAGATTATTTCTACAAAAGCTTAATTTCGAATTTGTTATGTTTCCTCAAAGGAAACATGTGCCAAAGCTCTTACAGTGCTAAATGTCTTTAACCATAAACCACTATTCTGTTTTCCTGAGTTTGTGTTAGAACACACAATTGACAGTCGGATAGTGTGATCGGGTAGCGTGTCAGGTAGTGTGTGATTCTCAGTCATTCAGTGTGTGATAACTAGTATTTTTCTGTAGTCATCTAACTTTAAAATTCATTTTAGATTCTAAAAGTTGTGTAGTCTAATACAAAATATAGCCTGACTTGCTATTGATGTTACATTATGCTTTTTATTTCAGGTGGAAGCAATGGATGTGGACGCTCATGGTCAGAGCAGCACCCCCTGGGCCCTGGACTCCAAAGACCCAAAGCGCACCGTCAGCACCAAGTATGAGACCACCATATTCTGATTGGACATTCCTCTCCTCCACGCCTCCCCTCACACCTTTCCTTTTGCTCTGTGCCTTGGCTCTCTAGATAGACTCTGAGTTCCCCTCTTCAACATGGCCAGTCTCATCCCTCCTCCTCGTTCTCCTCTGCACATGGAAGCCAACTCTCCTTCACCTGCTCTTCTAGCTCTGTCTGTTTCACACACTTGTCCTGCTGATGTCTAGATCTGCTCTCGCTGTCCAGCAGTCCTTTTCCTGAGGCCTAAATCATCCCAAACAAACCTCCTCTCTTCTTAAACAAATTTTCCTCAGCTGTCTGTCTCTTCATAGCCCTTTAAGTTTGTGCAGCTATGCCACTTTCTTTACGAGCATCTTTCACCTGTAGAAACTGGCCTAAAACCAAAGTAAAGCTGTACTGTGGACTAGATTACCTCTGTTAGTTTGGTTCTTCAACTCTGCTTCACACCTGAAGAAACATCAGCTTTTCCTACTTAACGTTGCCCAATGGACTCCCCCTACGTCATTTATACTGACGATTTTATCTTCTAACTAGTTTTTCATTTTTTCTCTGTTCTGGTGCTTGTCTCTAGCAGACGTTGGCTGCAGTGAGGAGCTATTGAAGAACTTGTTCATCCTGTTCAGTCTGAGCTAAAACCTCTGACTCTACTAAACATATAGCATTAGGTCACAGAAAACAACACAGATTCTAATATGAGGCACTTTATATGAGTAGGGTACTTTTTTGTTTCATTTTTCATGAAAGCAATATAGGCACAAATTTTGTGGTTTTTGGATAAAGAACTATTCTATACGTTAGACAAACTATGATTACACTTAGTGTTGATCTCTGACTATTTTCATAAATATTTAACTAAAAAGCAAAATAATTAAATATGTCTCACATTATGCACACAGCCTTGTTAATGTGTTGTCCCATCAATTTTAAAAACGAGGAACGTTTTATAACACCCAGGAAGTGACATCATTTGGATTGTGGAAGGACAAGTGAAACAAAATACACAACATTTTGGACAAATAATTTTTGTTTTAATGATTTTTGAAATAATATTTTTTTGTTAAAAAAACAAAATAGGACAAATAATCATTTATTTTTTCATGGCAAATGTAAGTTTGGGGATTTAAGTTAAAAACAAAGCGTTTTAGGCACTGTTTTGTACCCTTTTCATGGAAAGTGCCAGTAGAGACCCAGAACAAGCTTTTTTTTGTTGTTGATCTGCTACCTTAGAGCATGATGTCTAAACCTTTAGTCTAGGGACTGTGAGGACTAGATGAATTTATAGTAGTCCTGTTATTTTACTATGCACCA
This sequence comes from Botia almorhae, assembly GCA_036877575.1. Lineage (NCBI taxonomy): Eukaryota > Metazoa > Chordata > Actinopteri > Cypriniformes > Botiidae > Botia > Botia almorhae. The sequence continues at coordinate 24,226 of JAZGTJ010003944.1, forward strand.
CTAATAGATCATTCTGTTCAGTCCCTCAGAGTATTTTAAATCCAGATGAGACGTTAGACTGTAGAAGTGTCCTTTGTTACAAAATAATTTAACCCCACTGTTAATTTTATTTTGCTGCCTAAATATGGATTTGCATTGAACACTGTGATATGGCGTATTGTCTTACGTATGAGAAAGCAGAACAGGCTGGACCTAAATGTCTAAACCAAATTACAAAGGTATCTGAGAAGACTGCCTGCTCACACTGTCTCATGCCAAGACAAGTGAAATAATAGACTGTTTAATAATGGCTTTATTAAGGGAGAACATGTAGAATAAGGTGTCTAAAATCAGCGTTGTCATAATTTTGGGTCATGGCATATTGAATATTTAAAATTGTTGCTTGGAAATGCTGTTTGATGTTTTGTTTTCCAGTCATGGGATTTGAAGGTGAAAATTAGTTTAGATATTTCTCACAAGCCTTAAAAATCCTCATGCAGTCACAAAAAATAGGTGCTTAAGCATTTACAAAATATGTATCACACAGCAAATATCAACACTAGACACTCGACACACTGACAGTTGAATTTCATGACAATTAACACATTTATGAGGCATCACAATGATATCAGCTTAGTGTCATTGGAAGTGTTTATTATTATGACATCATAACTGGCATCACCCTGTATTGCCTGCTGCTTTTTATCTCTCCGCACAGCATCTATCATTTCTTTATTTCCCTCGTCATTCTGTTTGTTCTGTTGTCATGCCAACAAGTTGCTATATAAGAACTACAACTACAGTAGGCATGAATGTGTGTGTACATGCTTGGTGAATCAATTAAACTACTGGTTGAACTTTATTTTACAGTATGTGCACTTACAGTGTACTTATATACTGGTAACTTTATATACTTAATATGGGTTAGGTTTAGAGTTAGGTTCAGGGTTGATATACTACATACTGTGTAATTACTGCTGTAGTTGTGCATGTGAAACAAGACTGTAAGTTCCTATGTAGCAACATAAACACACAGCTTTCCAAATTCATGTTTGAGGTATGACTGTATAATTTTTGTGTAACTGTAGTAAGGAATAACAGGGCTGTTCATCTCCAGTCTTGTAGAGGCAATGTACTGCAGGGTTTTGTTAACAAAACGTGTTTGTTAACATGTTTATCAAGGTTGAGAGTTACTTCTTTTTCTTCTTTTCCCTATTTCTTTAGGGTTCTTAGGGATAAGATTTAGCAGAAGGAAATGTTTCTGCATGACTTCTTTCTCATTCCTCATTTTATACTTTTGCTCATACTTTTTCTTATACTTTGTCTGCTATAAAATGTATTAGCATGTTATCTAAAGCCCACATTTTATTCATATCATTTTGTTTTGCTTAGTTTTAATCCCTGTATGTATGTCTTTCTGTAGCTGACCATCATATCGGATGACAAACAGACAGGAAAGGTTGGATGCCAATGTCAGCATGACTATGGATGACAGAACATCACATGTTTAGTCTGTGTGTGTTTGTGAGACTCCTCAAACCTGCAGCAAACTTCTTGCACCCTGGTCATCTGGTTTCACCCAGATGAGCCAAACTCTGACACAGTATCCCATTCACAGCGCCACTCTCATGCAAGTTTTAAACACTTCTGTTGGGTAATTGCAGTAAACAAAATACTTCATCCAAAACAAAAAACAATCTTACTTTTATCGGATTTCAAGTGTGTGCAAAGACATTTTACTAACACTGGAAACGCAGCAGTCACTGTATTTTCACACAATAACAAGAGCCGTTGTTGATGTTATCTTTGCTTTGATTCTGGTTAAGCTTTGCTTTATTTTCATTGTAAAGTAATGCAATTCTACTCTTGTGTTTTGTCAGCAATATGCATTTAAACCAATGCTGTTATCTCAAAGTGTAGTTGCTCTTATTTTGTTTGATAACTTAGAAAATAATAATAATAATAATAAATAATAATAAACATAGTTTAAGTTAGAAACACTGAGTCTAGGTCAGAGAAACATAATACAGTCACTGACATAATACAGTCAGTTGAATACAGTCTTGTCCTCTTATACAAGTTTAGGGTCAGTACATCTGTGCATAGAAATATTAAATTCATATTGTCAGTATTTACAATCAAGTAATCAAGGCTTTGGCCTTGCTAAATTGTCAAGCTAAACCATATCGGTCCGAACTTATGAATTGTGGAAACTGAATGCCAAATTAATACTGTTAGGTAAATTGTATGGTACACTATTAGAAGTTAAAAGCTTTGATGGCATGAGAATGGTACAGTCCAGTCTTGACACTTTATGACTTTTACGTGTAAACTGTGATTTCTAATACAAAATGATGTTAATGTGACACTACAAACAACAGTGAGTTGTTTGTGTAGAAGCTCTTAACAAAACTGTCTTTTTCATTTATAGATTAATTTGCAGAAAGCAGGGTTTGTTTAAAATATTTGTGTATTCATTCTGACATGAACAAACCCGTGCTTAATTGTGTGTAGATAATTTATAAATATGTGTAGATGGGAATATTCCTGCAAGCATCTAGCCTTAGTTCACAAGGATTTTAAGTCTGATACTTTCTATTTTAAATTTCCACTTGATTTTAACATGGTACGTTTAACATGGTACGTTAAAAATGGGTACAGTGCTAAATACAAGCAGATGCTAATGCTAGCACCTGTAACAGCAGCAGTGTTTGCACAGCTAATCACGCTATTCAGTGGTGACAGTTCGGATTATATTCATGGCTAAATGATTAAAAAACAAACAATATTGGATTGTAAACTAATCTGGGGTGGTCTGTCTTTTGATACTTGAATGATTCTGCTTTTATAGATATCTCTATATATATGTATATGTATGTATTGTATGTAATTTTTGTTTGTTTGTTTACTTTTTGGTCATGTTTTTGTCATATCTAGAGAGGAAAGTCTTTTAAAGCTCAACATATCATGTTTGCATTTGGGCATGAGACTGACAATAAAATTGTTGAGAGGTCTTGCCACAGAATCAAAGAGAACGATTGTACATAATCTTGGGCTTCCAGTCTTTTTTATGATTATTATTTTTCATAATTGTACATCCAATAAATGAAGAGAATATCCAATGTGTATCCAATGTGTCGCTTTGTTAATTTAAGTTGTAGCAGCAAAAGAAGGTATTATATAATATTATTTTATATAATAATGGTATTATAATAGTATTATATGTAATGGAAACTTTGTGTTTAAGTGTTGTCATAGGTCCCATGTTAAGCTTATTAATTTTCATGGTAAACAAGTATGATTATGTTTAAGGCCATTGTGAAAGTAGTATTTTATTTAGATTAACAAATGAAGTGAATTAGTATGTAGGTTGCAAAAGTTTTATTCAAAAACATTTAGGAGAAGACTATGATTTACACCTGTGAGATGTTAACGAACACGTGGATGCAATATATTTGCATCATTTTAACAATTATTATAGAAGACACTGCAACAATTCATTCAACAGTTTCACTCAATGTAATTTAAACATTTACAGACAACATGCACATTTTTACAATATCAACGAAACCGTTTCAAATGAAATTTTCTTTATTAGATAATAATGTTCAATATTTCCCCAAAAATATGCAATCATTCTATCAGATAATATTTTGGGGGGGCAATGTCAAGTGTTGCAAGACCGTTTAATATTTGTGTGTTGTTGTACATGTTATACTTTTGGTATCTGTGTGCTTTTTGGTTAATTAATGATTCATGTGCTTTAATTTTGTGCTTTAAGGTAATGAATAAGTTATGAAATGTTATGGACTTTCCCTCATGTTCAAGACACCTGTTATTTTTTAATTTGTAATGCTTATTTTTTAGATATTTGTGTCACCTGCACTGATGGTAAGTTTAAAAGATGTTTATTGAAAAAGGTTTGCTCTGATTTGTAGTCTCAAAATCACCCGTTTTCACTTTGTTACAGTCTGCTTGTGTACATTGATTTTGAAATAAGATATTCATTTTACTTATTCTCATTCATTATACGTTATTGTATTTTTTAAAACATACATTTGCATCTATCTTTGCTGTTTTTTGATTAAACTGACAAATTACTTTGGTAAAAGTTACCTCATTTTTGTTTTACGCATTCAATTTCTTATTTAGTTCTGACAGCTTCCATTGGTTGAATGATTAAACTTTCCTTTATAAGCTGAAGACTGCTGCTTTCCCCAATACGGCAATTGTCAAACAGTGGTCACTGATAGCAAAGGGTTGTAAACTTTCTTTCCATCTGCCGAATGGGTCCCATGAGCCAGGAGCTCCTGGATGGTGATCCAGTTATCCATGATGCGTCGGCTTCGTTTCTTCATGCTCTTTTTCTGGCTAAGCTCAAGTATGGAAGCTTGTCCCTGCGCCCCGTAATCCTGATCCTTCTCTCTCTCTCGCAGGAAGTCCAGTCGACTCTGCATCATGAACTCGCGCCGTCGACGTTGCTCGCGAGCTCTCAGCAGCTGCTGCTTGCGTTCCTCTTTGCTCCAGTACCTCCCCATTTTCATCTCACTGACTGCATCATCATCTGTGGTCATCCCGCTACGCTCCTCCTGAATTTTCATGGCTCTGGCTTTTAGTAAACGATCTCGAACTGGACGCTTAGCCACATAGCGCGAACCATCGCTACGAATCTTTACCTTCCACTCCATTTGAGGTGAAGATGCTGGTAGTGGTGGTATAATCAAAGAGGTTGTAGGGCCAGCTGAAGAGTTTCTGTTTACACAAGTCATGATACTAGGGTGAGCAGGAACCTCTACAGTTGTGTCCTTAACTTCCAGGCTGTCATTTGTAGACATGTCCCTCAGCTGCATGCAGCTCTGGTAACGTGGAGGCAATGTGGTTCCACAACGGCGACGAGACAAGTATGGACTGTTCTCCGCACTCCGTCCTCCTTTGACTATCCCATTAGATAGAGTCCTGTTTGCATGGGACCCTTGTCGTGACCCATCTAAGCCTTTCTTACAGCTACCAAAATTCTGGGATAATGACCAAACTCTTGTTGCTGGACTGGATGTCCTGATGTCTCCTGTTTCTTCATTCTTTCTTTTGGCATCTGAAGAAGAAGGCAGGTTTGAATTCTTAGACCTGCTTGTACTGGTTCTATGGCGTTGTGCTCGAGTTTGCATGGTTGTGGATGGTGAAAGGTACCGTTCACTCGCCAGAGGCGTGCTTCTGCAGCTCTCCCCACCTGTGTTATAAGCGCTTGTGCTCTCCTTGTCAGAGCGTTCCCTTTCTGGGATCTCGTTGATATCTGACAGTTCATGGTGAAGTGCCTCTGCACCGCCACATCTTGACTTTTCTGCTTTATCATCGTTATCTTTCTCATCAGCTGGCCAGACCTTTAGGCAGCGTTGCCGCAACTGCTGCATCTTTTGTGCCCGCAAAACATTTCGCCACTTAAACTCTAAATGTCGAATCTCCTCCTCAAGAAGAGCAATTTCATGCTGCATCAGACACTCATTACAGTTCATGTCCAAAGGAGCACCTTCTACTGCAGAATCACCTACTCCTGCACCAGGGTTTCCTGTTTCCTGTTCTGCATTCCTGTTATTCTCATATAGGCACCGGATCTCCAGGAGCTCATGGTAACGTTCATATTCCTCCTCTGTTAGCCCTGGTATCAGAACTCTTGTTGTCACAAACCCCAGTGATTCTGCAGCACCATGGTCTGTATGTCCCACACCCTCTGGCCCGAACAGTGAATCATTATTGTAATGGAATTCCCATCCATGTGGAGCAGCGTGGAACTTGCGCATGCTGCCAGGTGTATTGGTGGCATTGGTCGTGCATGCACTAGTGGCATCATCAGCCAGTAGGTCATGCTCAGAGGATTCTTCACAACGTGTGCTTTCATCTGTGCGACCCACCCCACTGTCCAGCTCCTGGCTGTTATTGAGTGCAGTGTGCTGCAAGTTGGGTCGCCCACCTCGGATCCCGCTGATCCCGTCACTCAGCAAGGAACTAGTTTTCCTTTCATGATGAGTGCTGGGTAAGTTAGAGGCATTATCTAAGTCCTCTAGATCCAAGCCCACACCCAACTCCAAATCCAGATCATCTGCCTCATTCTGGTGAGAATGTGGTGTTAAAATGTAAAGAAAGAAAAAAAAGAAAAGAATCAGAATATTTCAATATGAAAATTATATACTTACATAAAGTAAATCGAAAAACATCTTTTTTTAGAACAAACTACATATTCATAATGATTAAAACAGTACAAAACTGAAAAAATGCAAATATGGAATTATTTCCCTGTTTAAACAGTAGAGGACAGTGTATGACTGAGTAAGCCCAAGTTTGGAGAGTCTATATGACTATGTGGGGTCTTTTCCCATCTGCTGTAGAAAACATTTAAACAGTGAGAGGTTTCTCAAATGAGCCACCTGTGCCAGGCCCAGGGGCTCACACACCATCTGTAGTTTCAGAAAAACACACACTTGTGTGCTAGTGACCCCAAACCCTGCCAACTGTATGATCTCCCAAATAACACTTTATACTCATTGTTCTTTTTCTCATTTAATCAACTTCTACTATTTAATCTCCTTGCAGCACCCTAGCAATCACTCAGGTACCACCGCACATAGCACCACCCTGTTATCCACCCACAACATCCTTGCATTGTAGTGGCCACTTCTGTATGAGTAAACAGCAATTATTGTCTCCTTTCTTTGTTAATATAATGGAAAAAAAGTTCAAAACAAACACACAAAAAGCATCAACAAAAATGTTTAATTTGTCTGTGACTCTATGAAATGTGTCTAGGGAAATTAAGTAGTGACTTGTTGGAGGTTGTTTGCATTATGGGATGTCCTAATGTGCCGTTCTGTAAAGTGTGACCTTGAGTAGTACAAAGGAATGCCGAACCACCAGACAGCAGAACCCCTCCCTGTGTGTCCCCCACTCCTGCTCTCCTTTTTTTTCCATGTCTGTATTTTGCTGTCCTACTCTCACCTTTCCTGTCTGCTCTCATTTGTAAACAGAAATTAGAATGAAGGCCATTTCGCCTGTGCATTACCACATTTGTTTCTTGAATCTGGCGACCCAGTTTTTCCTTATTAGGATATTGCTGCTTAACGCTTTCAGCACTTTCTGCGACTGGTGCTCCAGCTGAAAAGATTACCCATGACCCATGATAGTAAATCATTAGTCACATTTACATTCACACTTTTTTGTTGTTCCAATTGATATTATTTTAATTAAAAGATTCCGTTTGACTGTTTACATGAGACGTTATCTAATACAATCTGGTGTTAACATGTGTCAGCGCTTTTACTCACAATAACTTGTGACATACACACGTTAGCCTATGTCTTGTTTACTGCATCGTAAATCCTGTCAGAATGGAGGTCCATTCTTTCTTATGTGCACAACTGTTACGTAAAGTGTAGCTCCTAAATAAGCAACAGCTTTACATTATATGCCTACTACTGCTGGAAGGTATGAAGGAAAGACAGATGCAAGAAATACAAGTCCACTGCCTGGGTGCATAAAAACCCTTAAGAAAATCCCTAGTTTTCCTTTGCATGGTTATTTCTTTTATTATTCATTTCTTTTCTTTGATATAGTGTCAATAATCTTAGCAGGTGGCAGTAAATGCATTACTTTTATCATAATATATGTGCTTATCATTTGAGTGTAAGTGACATGAATAAACAATGTTTTTAAAAAAAATCGTTTGAGTAGCTGTATGTGCAAGTGAAACAAATGTCAAATGTAATCATACACTGTCAGTGGCAGCCTGACCTCTCACAAATATGTAATCGCATGGCTCAAGCGAGTAAGTGGTCCATTGTGTTCTGTTTACTGTGGGAGATTTTGTAACTATAGCAAATATTTTTCCATTGCCATGTTTTGACAGAAACTATTGTGAAATGCTTTATATAAACATTTAAGTAGGGGTCACGGTTTGCCATTTGTTGCAACACTCCTAAATAAATCCCTTCTTTCAGATATTTTTTTCAGGCAACTCTTAACGATACCATCCTGCATCTGGGCACACTTCAATTGTATCACCCTCGCCATTTTGCATTTTGATGATCCCTTAAAATTGTAGTATTTCTCAGTGCATTTATCAAACTGATTAGTTTTAGTGAATGAAATGAACAGAAACGGTTTTACATTTATTTATTCCAATTTTTTTCAGATGAGGCCCACCTCAATATCAGGTCGTGCCAACAGCAGAGAGATATTGGTGCTGTCCTCCCTGGTTAGGATGGCTACTGCTTCCTCTCTGTTCTGAACATCCACCCCATTTATCTAAACATAAACGCATTCAATTTAACATTACCTCTCACACAATGTGATGTAGTGAAGTAGGATATGTATACTCCGGGATCACCATCATATGTTTGAAGATGATTGTAATTAAATTACTTGCAGGCTGGTGGTAATTGTGAACAGTGATTGTTTAATCTGTTGATATAGTTAACATGATTATAATTTTGACATTTGTTACCTGTAATATTCGGTCTCCCTCATGGATTCGCCCGTTTTTAGCAGCAATGCTATTGGGGTTCACCTACAGTACAATTAGATGAATATTCCACATTAAATACCTTATCAGCTTTTTCTGTCACATCTGTGACTTAATTACCATAAAATTACCATA
>JAZGTJ010003945.1:0-32843 GCA_036877575.1 Botia almorhae
GAGTTATGAATCGGGCAGGATGTTAACCTCAGTTTTGCTGGTGGTTTTCTTTATCAGAGCTTCGTGGGCCATCAGACCTGTATAAAAACATATGAGCATGTTATGTCACGTATTGATTCTCTGAACCATAACAAAGAAGGCAAGAGTTTAAGTCACTGATTTGTAAAGAAAAATCCGGCCTGTACAAATCACTGTGAGCGTGTATATTGCAGTGTGTGATGTGTAAAGTGAATGGTGTGTGTTTGCTGAAAGGGTCATGTGTCTTTGTTATGCTTGTTGTGCTACAAGTGGATTAGGGGGTGAGCAGTCACATGAGCTGAGCTGGTATTGGGACCCCGGACCCAGTAACCCATGTTAGTCCCTTTAGTCCCTTACTGATTTTACGTAGGCTGCCTCCATTGACTAGAAGTTATTAAGTGACTTCTGTATAATGTGCAATTGGGGGTGTACAGTAAATATTTTTTGGGTGTGATTCAATTGATGTCTAATTCTGTAAATGATGTAAAATGGGTTCCTTCACCCATTTTCCAAAGTTGACATAATAATCAAGGGTAGTTTATAAATGATTATTAAATTCTGCAATTGATGCATTGAATTTTCAATGTTGCTGTGCATTAATGCATTTTTACACGGCTTATATTTTGCAGTTACTGTAGCAGGTAGTTAAACACAATTTAGGTGCCAGATGCAAGTTTAGACCAAAGTTTGTTAATATGCAACAGTGATTATTAACAGTGGTTATATTTCTGGTTAGCAGACTAAGCAAAGTGTTAATTATGTAAGATTACAATGTGTGATTCGTTATCTTTCATAATTTTTTTAATAAGTGCATCAACAGTGCAAAAGTGTTACAAGATGACATTTAGTCTATTCTCACAAGGCTAAATATGGGGCTCCCAGACCCACATTTACAGTAAACGTTTGCTGTAAACCTGCTTTGGGCTGGTTGTGTGCAGAGTTTACTGAGTTTATGAGTTTACATGCACCCTGTTGGTCTCTCATTAAAGTTAAGCTGTTCTCTTTGTATTGCTTTGCACCCTCGTGAAAGGATTTTGTGACTGGAGGATCCAGCTACACATGATGAAGAGTAATTTGATTAAATATGCCCTGTTTCAGTCTAAAAGCAGGGCTAGCTAAATCAAATAAAGTGGATTAGCTCCTTCGTTGGATAAAGCTGATTAAACTGGTAAACGAAATCACTGTTGCATATGAGTTTGTTTGGGATTCAAGAACAGGATTTTTTGTGTAAAGATTTGAACCAAATTTATGCTGTTTAGTTTTATTAAAGGTTCAGAAATGCCTGCATTCATCAGACAGAACTGAAATACTTTTAACGGTGTGTCCCGTGAATCCACTATTTAATGCACTTTGTCATGGCAAAATAAATTATGTTTTACTCGAGCTCTCAGCTGGTTGAACACAACAACAGACATGAAGTGCGACCAGTGTAGTCCAATTTGTGAATGAATGACTCGTATTGCTCTCGACTCATGAATTATTGGTTTGAATCTGTCTAGACTCACTCTTGTTTAATTTATACAGTCATGGCATAAAGTAGTGTGGAAAAACAAACAAATAAATAAACAAATAAATGAATATGGAAAGAAACAAAGAAAGAAAGATGAGAAATTAGGAAAAAATGAAAGAACAGAGACAAATAAAAGACAAAAGACAAAAAGAAAAGGGATGTTTTTGTAACACGTTTTCCTACATTTCTACTGTTTCTGAATAACTTAGTTTTCTATACATTGTGTCTGTGATGAGAAATGCAGCATCAGCAGGTCTTTTGATCCCGGAGGTGATTTTACCCTTCATTGCGGCGCTAAAGTCATGCTAACTCTGATAGAGAGGAGACTGCCCACCGGGTGCCGGGTGCTGGAGAAAATCCATTCCCCCAATGTATTTTCTGCTGAGGCAGGTACAATGACCTTTAGCATTCCGATAGGTCACCCACAGGCATATGACGTGCTTGTGCATTGATCGCTAAAACTCTGGCCCTTCTATTGCAAAGTCCGTCCAAGTGTGAATTAGCTGAGATCAATGGGCCGTGTGGATAAGCTTCTTGTCATATCGTTAATGATATACAGAACTTTTCATCGGCTTGGGTCTCCATTTGACATAATAACCTCCTGAGAACTTTCATAAGTCCGGGATTTTTGAAACTTTCCAAGTGTTTATAAAAATTGTTAAATAGGAAAATTAGCTGCTTGGCGTCTTCTTTTGTGTGTCGTATTCAGGTAAAATTGCTGCAAACAAGCACTTATTTTTTTGGAGCTTATTTTTAAAAAAGGTAAAAAACTATGATATGCTACAAAAACAATGCCATTCAACTTATTGTGGCCCAAAAACGTCGACTTAGACAAAAAAATTAGACCACCTAATTGACATTAAAGAAATCAGTCAGTTTGTTTTTACTTGATGTTTAGGAACAGGTTATTGGAAAACAATTTTATTCAAAAAATAGTCTGTCAATAAAAAGCAGATTAGAACTGTTGATATTAGGGTTGGTCATTTTAATGTGCAGTATTGATCAGACACTCATTGAAGGCCTGCATGCATCATCTCTCGCTTGTACCTTCCTGTCCACTAAGAACGAAAGAAAATTAATAATATTAAAATACAAATCTAGTACAATTTTTATCTTTTATGACCTTTGGCTAAATCATTGTGTGTGTATTTCTGGTTTTAGGTGCCCACGGAGTGAGAGAGGAGCCCCAGTTTGTGACGGCCCGTGCAGGAGAGAGTGTTGTTCTGGGATGTGATGTGAGCCACCCCCTCAACGGCCAGCAGACTCCCTATGTGGTGGAGTGGTTCAAATTCGGTGTGCCTATCCCCTTCTTCATCAACTTCCGCTTCTACCCTCCTCATGTGGACCCTGAGTATGCTGGTAGGTACAAACATTGTTGCTAGGTCGTCCAGGTTTGAATCCCTCTGAGACTATTGGTTAAAAATGCCTTTAATAGCATTTTTCAAATTCATTCATTCTATTTAATTATAAATTAGTTAAACAGCATCACTTGAGTAAAATTTGTTGGTATTTGGTCTTTCCCCATTTTGCAATGACAACTAACATTCCAGCTGGTCATAAAGATGTTTCAAAGATTACAGACGTTTCTTTAATAGAAACAAGGAAAGTTTTGCTTTGCTTTAAGTAAGTTTTCTCTATAAATAGTTTCATTGTTTTAAAATGTTTCAAATCTTGTTAATAGATTTTACATCCCAGATTTTCAATGTGACATCAGATTTTTGTTTCCAGAATGCAATCCAAAAAGCTTCACCCGCACCAAACCAGACTGAACCAGCATGGGAATTCAGGCTGGTCTGATCTGGTTTTTCAGCAGGGATAGTATGCAAATTGAGACTTAGCCCTGAACATTATTTTTTATTAAATTTACCTGCTGCTGTTTTAATGGAGGCAAAGAGTTAAAGCAAGAATTTAAAGTTCCAGTCACACAACTAATCTTTATACATTCAAAAGTTTCTGTACAATATACAATGTATACAGTGTAGAATTCAATATACAAAAAGCTCATTGTTTTTGGTAATTACTCACTTACACGTGTTGACTACAGTCTAACACGCTCGTTTAACTTCCACTCAAGTTTGTGGAAGCCCTTTTGTTGTTTACTACTTAGTGTGAAAGCGAGGCCTTTGTGTGACCCACTGAAAGAGTCTGAGGATCTCCTGACATGGATTGTGAGGCACTTTAATAATGACTGCCTGCTAGCACGCCGCTTATTCTGTTTCAAGGTGCATTACAGAACCTTAATTACCGCTGATCTGCTGCTAGCAGTCTGGGTGAAAAATCACCCGCTGTTAGCATTTCTCAAGGCATGCGCTGTCTGTGTCACAGGGCGCAAAGCTGTGTGAGACACATCCGTCTTTAGGAATGTTTGAGATTATTCGATCACTATTAACTGCTATGTCACACCTTATTAAATTGAAAATTCGAGTTGTCATCTGCATTTGAGTGAAACATGTGATGGGCAGAGCCTGTGAAGTGCCTTAAGTGCCTAATCTGCATTGTGCGGTCAATAACAGGGATAACAACATCAGGTGAATGAGACTGAATTTCTCTCTAAGTTCTATATATATATATACATATATATATATATACATAAAATCTATATCACTGTTCTAGACAAACAGTGAATATGGACTTATGAGTTAAGAGTTCTTGTTTTATTGGTTAAACTATATTTTTCAGTATTTTTAAGGATATAAATGTTTTTATAATCGCCATTTCTCGCAACTTGGCGGCCATCTTGGATTCATTTCACACAGAGCTCACTGCTGTGTATTCTGGGTCACCTTCTCTGTAACGGATACATGCATATAGTATACAAAAGCAGTTTGATTTCTTCATTCTTCACAATGTGTTTAGCTGTTTTTGAATGCTGAAATGCCTGTGGGAACATGCTGCCAATGTAGGTTGCTTGCTAGGGTTTGAAACACAGCCACTATGATAATTTGTTGCTGTTGACGTGGACAAGTTTAAAAGACTGTTTTAATTGAAGAATGCTTCTACTTTTCTGAAAGGAAATGAGGTGGAAGCTTAAAGGGAGGCTAACAGTTTGAAACCAAATTGACTTTCTCATTTATGTCTTTATATTGCAATTGCTTATAAATCCTCTTCTCCCATGAAATAAATAATAGACTTTTGTGGGGGAGAATGAAGGGGAGGAAATTAACTCCCATTTCTTTATTTGGTTGTGGCCTAATCACATTTTAAAATAGAAATGAGATATTATGTTAAGTTCCATAGTTCCTGTGGTGTGACTGTATATCATTGTCTCCTGTGGGTACTATAGCGTCGCCATGGCAGCTCAATTTGTTTTGTTCCCCTCCGCTACGAGGCTTTAGTCGCACAGTTTGGCTGGACTCGCACGCAATTACCATTGAACTCCAAAAGGCTATTACTGTAACTCACAATGCAATTTTCTGCCACAGAATTCCCAAACTCTCCCTGTCGGCTACTGTCAGAACTTCAGGGTCTGATTCCTCGACCAATTTGCCGTATTAGAGCCCTCATTGTCTCTCAGACGGACAATCTATGCGGCAATCATTGCCGCAGTTTAGATGTGATTTACACAGACTCTCCTAAAGTGATTCTTAGCTAGAGGCAGATTGGTTTTATTCAGGACCCTGTTTACAGGCCCCTAAAATGCAGTTCCCAAATGTGTCCCCAGATCATTGCTGGCAAGTTGCCTGCAGCAGGATTTTGGTAATTAAGCACCTAACGAGTTTGCTTACGAACGGCCCTGTGCATTTGAAGCATGAAGCACTGCGGTTAAACAGTGATCTTCAGTGGTAAAGCCCTTCTGTTACAGTGAAGCTTATATAGTGTTCATTGGTGGAATTCTGAACTTTAAGGCTACAGCGAAAAGGCAATAATGCAGTTCCTGTTTACATGGTCTTCAAGTGTGCGTTTATTTGCTGTTACATTCAGTGAGAAGATGCTCTCTGACATTGGTGCCATTGCCTGATCTCATTAGCACTTTATCACCACGCACCAAAATAGCAGTGATTTTGAAGGCCTTATTTTTTACTGCAAGACTGCAGCCTCCTCTGCCCCGTGCCATATTGATTTTCTGCTCTGGAAACCTGCCGTTTTCTCTCTCAGGTGCAGTTGTGATCCCAGGGCTATGATATCTGCTGCTCAGTACACAGCGATATGAAGTATAAAGGCCAGACAGAACGTAAACATGTTAGACATTTAGGCAGTATTGGCCCAATGAACACTAGGGATGGGTTGTGATGGTCACCTGGTTGTCCAGCAATTGACTAGTCGATTAGTGAGGTTAACTTCTTTTCACATATTGATGTGTGTCTATTTATCTGTCCTTCTGTTTATCTGTCTGTCTGTCTATCTATCTGCTTCATTCCGTCCATTCTGTTGCACTTCATCTAGCTGTTTTTGAACAGAAAAATGTAAATTATATGTAAAATTAAAACAATTCTTTTACATATATATTTTTTTACATATAGCATAACGGAATAAAAAGAAAAAAGTCTAATTATACAAGGCTTCCTTAAAGGGATAGTTTACCCAAAAATGAAAATTCTTCCATCCTTTACTCTCATGTCATTTCAAACCTGTATGACTTTCTTTTTTGCCTATGAGGAACACAAAAAAAAGATACTTTGATGTACATTGGCAGCCAAACAACAGTGGCAGTGGTTGTTCGGGCAAAAGTTTTTCAGGCAAAATAGTCTGAAAGCGTAGTTTTGCACATTCCTAGTGAACATCGCTCCAAACTTTCAGAAGCATTAAATCCCAGCTAAAGTTCTCAAAAATGGAAATGGGAGACTGTATCTAAGCATCTTATTGGGCAGCGTGAGGCTCTGGAATGGCTTGTATCAGTCAGTCAGATGCTTGACTGCACTGATTTCTCTCACTTTCTGTGACTATTTGTGTTGCTAAGCCTCTTAGTACAGAAAGTATTACACTGATGTGAACTGTGATACTTAGTTTTTTCTGTATCAGGTACGGTACACATTTCATGTGATAGTGTAGGAGGGCTGAGATATGAGGACGCTTGCTTTCTTTGTAATGTTATACATTGTTCTACGTACTGGCTTGCTAGCATTTAATCATTTTGTGATCAAGTGCAAAATAGCCACAGATGAAACCTTAAACATATTACAGCTCAATGGATTTTCAAAGATGCTATATGATGGTACTTAATCATTTGTGACTTAAACTGAATATACACAGCTTATAAAATTCATACGGTATGCCGCAGTACTATTTTAATATTCTGTGGGAGTCTTTTATTTTCTATTTATGTCTTTATAGGCTGGCGTGATTAACTGTATAATCACAAAGGCAATACTGTGTTTTTTTATGGAGATAAAAAAGAATAATAATTGCCATCAACCAACATTAGCGACAGCTAATTAGACATACATTTCTGCATGTACTGCAGTATCTGGTCACAGCAATGGGTAAAAAAAACTATTTTAAACAAAGCAGATTGTAAATCCTGTGGGGAATACAATAAGCAATTGTACTACCAAACGGTCTACATTTAATTAGATTCCCTTTTTTATCAATGCTTTTATACTGACCCCCTATCCCCACCACTGCAGCAGTCTACAATGTGTCAGGTGCAACATGCTTCACGTTACCCATAATGCTTTGTGTCTCTCTGCAGTGGTTCATACTGTTTATGTGTTTGTTACAGGTAGAGCCACTCTGCATGGCAAAGCGTCTCTGCAGATTGACCAGGTGCGCTCTGAGGACCAGGGCTGGTACGAGTGCAGGGTGCTCATGCTGGAGCAGCAGTACGACACCTTCCACAACGGCAGCTGGGTTCACCTCACAGTCAATGGTGAGTACATCTCCTGAAGGGGAGAAGGGTTGGGGGTTGGGTTTAACCATGCGATTAAACTGCAGCTTAAGTTTTCTACAGAGAAAACTATTCAGCTGTTGAGCATTGTTCAGTATGCAGAATCAATATTACAATTCCCTCGCAACTGAGATGGAGAACTGATTCTATCAAGATTTCATGGCTCTGCTTGGCAAACCAAAACCCTTTCAAGCTGATGGGAGAAACTGTACGGTTTATTTTGCCTTAATAAATAAGAAGGTACTGAAAAAAGAGGAATGGTTGAAATCGGCTTGTATTGTGGGTTTAGTTGTGTTTAAAAATTATTTTTTTGCAGCTTAGTCAGTCGATAGCCTTATATTGGTTGTAGATGAGGTTGGTTAAGCACTTTTCACAGCTTTTTAGTGTGAGGCATTCGCTTACATCTTTGGGTGTATGTGTGTGTGTGTGTGTGCTAGTGTATGTAATGTGTATGTCTGTCCCTCCTCACTTTCTCCTGAGACCCTGCACACACTGACACATCCATTCCTCGCGGTTCTGCTCTCTCTTTTTCCCTGTTCTCTGAGTCTCTCGCCCTCGTGTTTAATAGATGCCTGCATCTGGGGGTGGAGTAGGACTAATTGTGCCTTGATTTCATATTCATTTTTAATATGATCGGTAATTCAGACCTGCGAGGAGCGAAAGAGGAGGTGACTGTCTCACCGCTCACGACTGTCCGCTGTTAATCACACAGTGAGTAATACATGTGCTAGACCCAACAAACCAGCATTTAGCCTGCAGGTGCATACAAGAACAATGTACTGCCTCACAGTCTTAGATCTTTTGCCTGTGTTTCCATCACATCTTTTTGGCATCTTCCTAACACAAGTTGGTTCCAAAGGGGCTATATTTTGTCAATGTTATGTGCTTGACTGTAATGGTACCAACTTCAATAAACGACAATAAATGACTTTTGGTTCGTAAAGTTGAGTGTCAATCGCAATATTAAAAACTAAACATTATCAACCTTTGGACAATGGCCCACTTTTAAAATCAATCCCTGGGCCTGCTCTGAAATCTGCAGGCTGTTGTGTCTAATAAACAGAGTAATATTTCACCAGCCAGAGCACCCTTAATATCTATTACACTAATGGAGGTGTCTCCATAGTGCCAAACTACAGGGGCAGATTTGGGCAAGCTTAAGGCGTCGGTCACATCATATTCCGTCGCTCTTTTCTTCGTTTGAACACCACATTTTGCCTGATTCATTATTTATCAGCTTGCTTGAGCCGCTGGCAACATATTATCTTCTCCACGGTGAGTGTTTGCATTTTATAAGATGATAAATTTAACACGATCCAATAAGACAATGTGTAAACTATCATGATTCAAGCTCAGTAATCATTGCCTGGGGGTCAATATCTAAAAGGCCCTCGGTCGCATATTAATAGTATCGCAAAGCTGCCATTGTCACAGCAAGTGCTGACGTGGCAGATTAATTCCAACAATGGAGCCTTTTGTATACAGATTGCTGTGCATAATGATTCTCACTGTATGTAAATTCGCATGCATGAGCTGCAGTGGGAAAGGAATTAAAGATAATTATGGCCGTAGCTGTCTCTCCTCGCACGTGCGAGAAATCGTTAGTGTTTGGCATGTTGATACGTATAGGTGATACATTATGCAACTTTGTTAGCCCTTTATGGTGTCCATTTATTGAATCAGAGCTGTAAGTGAGATAGAGGCACAGAGGAAGCGATGAAAGCACGCAGTCAATTATGCGGTCACTTTGATTGAAATTACAGTGGAAGGGACGGTTCTGCTGGAGCAGAGGTACATTAGGAAGGATACAGTGGAGGTAAAATCGCTGATAAACTACTTTAGCAAGAGTTATTTTAGACTAATATATGGGTGTACTCAATAAGGGCGCTTGAGTCTTATGTAAAGTGATTAAATGACGGATTAAGTTTAAGAATGAATTTAGGTGAGAGTAGTGTGGTCAAAATGTGATTTTTAAAAATATATTATTTAAAGGCAATATGGTCCTGGACATGAAATAACTGAGCATTATACCCAAATACAGTAACTACAGTACTTTAAATTTGAGATTGGAAGGACTAGTTTGAATCATTTACTTGCACATCAAGCTGTGAGGTAAAAGGCAGAGAAAACAACCCCCAAAATTCTCTGGAAACACATTTATAACAGTGATTTTAATGTTACGTGAAAAATAATTACATTTTGTTTTTGAATAAACAGCTACTTTTAAAGCTGCAATCCGTTTCTTCTGTTCTTTTGAACAAATGAATTATTACGCAAGCACATGATGCAGCAGTGTTCAAAACCGTCTCTATACCCTGCCTTGATTCGCAACGGTAAATTTATAATAATGATTTAATATTTGAGCTGTTGGGTCCGATTTCCTGACAAATGACAGTTTGCCTTATTTTGACTTCAACATAAAGAAAAATATGTAAACATAGTAGTTATGTCATTTACCAGCGAAGGCAAACTGGTGCAACATTTCTTACCAGCCTAACATTTTTGTCTGGACTATTACCTAGTAAAATCATGGGCCATAGCTATTCTGGTAAATGCAGACAGACTCCTCATTTTGATTTTATATATAGTGAGACACTGAGGCTTTACATCAGTACATGTGTTCCCCTGGGAATCGAACCCACAACCTTTGCGCTATTAACGCAGTGCTCCACCAGTTGAGCTACAGGAGCACTTGGTGATTTGCACATGTAAAACTTGGAGGTTTACATGTGATTGTTAAGTTACTAGTGAGAGCTATGTAACCTGATTTTGTTTAATTCAATATATCTCCGTTGATTACAAGTCAGAAGGCAAAGTTTTTTTCTGCAGATGTAAATCTCTGATATGAGTTCTGTTGATTATTCATTGTGAAATGAAGCAGCACCTGATATTTTATTTGCTTGCTGTCAGACGCTGAAGTGCGATCCACAGGAACGGTATAATTAGCACAGCGCTGTCAGCTCTCCGTTAGCGCAGGATATTTGTTCATTTAACATATGCTTGTGAGGTGATGCTCATGCATATTCCTAACCTCAAACAATGACAGCAACAAGGGTAACAGTGTGCCGCACCTTGTGTGCATGTTAAAAGTCCGCTTGCAGAAATCAGTGTGACTTATTTGGAAAGTGCACAGTAGCCGTTTCTCCATTTCAGAGCTGCAGCTTGAGAGAAAGAGAGAGGACACAAGTAAAGGGTGTATTATCCTGTGTTTGTGTGTGTGTGTGTATGTTTTTGGCCCGGGTTGAATGAGTTCAGTGTCTGCCTCATTTTTTCAGCCGGAGAAATGTCACCTGTGCAGCTGTGGCGGGCGGAGCAAATGTGAACATTTGCGAGGGTTTATTTTACAGCTTCCTGTTTCCTCTCCACTCGTTTGCATTAGCGATTAGAGATTGGTGCATGACACTTCGGCGCATTTAATCCTTTCGATTCAGTTGGAGGGTAGTTTGCCCTTAAAATAACAGACAGAGTATTAATAAATATTGGTAAATGATCATAAATATTGGCAAAAAAACGCAAATCATGGACATAATCAAGCATCAAGGAAAGCGCATTGCTTGCATCTAAAGCGTCCTGTTCTCAAGACCAACAAGCTTTTTTGTGTAAACCAATTAAATTTGGTGTAGCCTTGCCACATCATTCAGACTTCACCGCTCTCAGTTCACTGTCACGGCCCCACAACACTTGCTCATATCCACACACACACACACACACACATGTTTGTACAGCTATCTTTGTGAGGACATTCATTGACACAATAGAATCTCTAGCCCCTTACTCTAACCTTAACCATCCCAACTAACTGCCTAACCCCAACCCTTACCCTAAACCTAACCTTAACCCAATTCAAACCCTTACCCTAAAACCAAGTCTTAACCCTCAGGTAACCCTTTAAAGAGGTGTCAGAAAGTGAGGACCGGCCAAAATGTCCTCACTTTACTCTCTTTGTCCTCACTCTGATGGTATAACTGGTCACATTGGTTCTCACAAAGATAGATGTACAAGTACACACACACACACACACACACTGAAATGTCAATATCAGTGATTGCATCGTGGGTTTTTATGTCGCCAGGGCATTTTACAATAGAACGTGTGTAATAGCCTTTTGGCTAAATGGCTCATGGTCGGATTTGCAAGCAACACAGCTTTGAATCTAAATGACATGATGGCTGCTTGAAATTATATTTGATTTGATAGCAAGTGTGTGAGTGACCTGCAGCCATAGTACAGAGCCTTCGACTACAGCAAAAAACGATATCTCCCTCCCAGTAGATTTTGGCATTGCTTCCTTGTGTGAACTATAACCGTTTAATAAAATACATAAAATATAAGAGCCTGGATTGCTATTTCTGTCTAGTGGTTAAGGATAGTTCTCCAAGGACTAGTTTATTTGGTCTAGTTCATTTGGTCAACTGATTGAATGCTTTATGCTTTTTACTTGTGGTCATTTGTCCACAAATCAGTCTTAAATGTCCTAAATCAGGAAATAAAATAGTATTTGCTTTCTCTGTCTGAGATAATGTAGTCCTTCCCTTAGATTGTCTGTTTTGCTCAAACACAGTTTTTAATAACAATAACCATAAAGTACCATAATTTATCCACCATACGAAACAGTATGGCCAGACACATAGAAAAGTTAAAGCTGCATATGTTTGTCTTGTCTATAGAACAAATGCTTTTTTGGGAATATATACGGAATATATATATATATATATATTATTAATGGTGCTTGCTATACCATTAATAATGGTTGAATCCCAGGCATGAACACTTATTCACATACATTGCACAAGCTTATCTTTTGTAAGTTTTGTAAGAAACACTGGTGTTTCATTGGTATTCAGACTGCCCCTCTTTTCCAAAAGCTGCTTTGTTGGAGCAGGTGCTGTCTGGCCTCGCAAGGACAGAAACACTGACAGCACTGGTTTCCTGTAGCCGGCGATATTAGCATCCACTTGTGTATGGATCCTATGTGGGCAGTGGCTGTTCTTCCTGCCAGACGGGGTGAGAGGGTGGCCGGCTGCCCATGTGGGCACAGCAGGTGTCAGCCGGACAGATGTACCCGCTTAAAGAACAGTACTGTCCCCATACAAGACACTCAGGTCACCACACAGCCTCCCCTTCATCAGCTTGTCTTTCAGAACATCCTGCCCACCCCCACTGCGGGCATAGATCATTAGCTTCTGATACTGGGTGTCAATACAACACACAGGTAAAGATCTGAACTGGAAACAGTTGTGGGGTTGAACCCACAAGGGATGATTATTAAGCTATCACCCAACTATCAATTTTAAGTTGTAAGAACGAAAACATTAAAAAGGTTATTTTGAAAGTTCTAGGAATGCCCAGTTTTTAGATGGTGTATTAATGTTATTGCATGGTTATAAGACTTTATAACCTCTTTAATACTGTAATACTTTAATACTGTTCTTAACTTAACTACTATATTTAAAAATAACATTTTTGATAGATGTTATCTTGTTAAAAAAATTCTACTAACGTTACTACAAGTACGTTTTTGATAACTCTTTACCCCAGCTTGCTGTAGGTTGTTGTTTTCATGCTAGAGCATTTGGTACAGACTGTGTTTGCATCAGTCGTTGTGCTAAATAAACAAATAAATTAGAATAAAAATGTGACACAATGCTTTTATATGGTGGTTCCCTCACAGTGGGCTGCAATGTGTCTATGGTGAATACTAATTGAAATCATCACATAATGTTCACATAATGTTCTGCTTGATAGAGGTTCCACATGTATTTATTTACGATTCTAGCCTGAACATCATATTCAGATATATGTGTATACACCATTGATTTAATTTTTTGGGGAGGTGTAATGAAACATTTAGCCGTTGTGTTATATATCTGCATCAGTGCCTATGGGTCTATAGTTTCTTGTGAAAAGAGCAGCATTTTAGTGTTTGACAGGTTGGTTGTAGATTTTTTGGCAGGGTTTAATAACAAAAGCGAATAAGCGCTTATTGCTTGGTACACAAAATCTGTATTTTTGATTCAGGTGTTAATTCATTAATTAAGCATCAATCAGAATTTGTGCACTAAGCTTGTTTGCTTGCCATCTTTACAGCCTAAAACAGGGATGATAGCTGATGATCAGTCAATAAAAACACAATAATTGCGTGACTTTTAAAACAATAAGCCCCAGGAAGCCATGGTTTGGAATTTAGCTGGTCTAAACTCACTGTAAACAGCTTCATGTGGTTTAATGGTGTTATAAAACATTTATCCCATATACCTTGCAATGTTTCATAAAATAAGCACAAAGCAAAACACAAAAGTGTATTTACAATTTACAACAATGTAGTTCTTTAGAAACAGCAGCACACAGACACAGTGGCACACAAGTAAAGTAACGTGTGTGTTTATAGAGTCATTTACAATGGTTTATAATTGGTTTACATTTATAAAAGCTGATTTATTTTAAAAAGGAATTTCACACTGATTAAAATGTGTCAAAATCTTCATCAGACAGTGTGTGTCAGTCAGGCGTCTAAAAAATGCTTTTACACAACCAGACAGAGCACAACTGAAGGAAACACAGCGCATGGGATCTTGGGACGTGTCACACTGTCTGAAGAAATCGTGACAGTCATGAAGAAAAAGAGTCACATGAAAGAAAGAAAATACGAAAGCGATGCAAAGGCATCCCGACGCAGTGTGAGGAACAATTCAAAATGGTGCAGATGGAAACGCCTAGTGCTCGAGTACACGGTTGATTTCAGAGACAGACAGAAGGAGACCTACAAATATAAAGGCCTGGAGTGAAGCATAGAGGAAAAGTCCAGTCACTGAGCTCTATCCAGACCATCTGTTTGTGTGGAAATGCCTTCAGAGAAGTGAAATATGCCTGTTCTCGGTGAGGTTCCCAAACAACAGAGTGAGATGTGCAGAAACTAGGGCAGGTGTGTGATGAAGTTTGTTTGACCTTTAAAGTACCTTCAAGTGTCTACCAAAAGTACAGAGATTCAAATGGTTTTCCAAAAGAGAGAAGCAGTACTTTTTAGTGTATGTTAATTTGTTGAAGATTTAATGCTGACTGTAGCAAGATGTTTTGGACTATGAAAGGTTTTCCCTTGTGAAATAAAACTGTGGTCGTCACAGATGGACAGATGTTTAGAGGTATTAATGGCTTTGTTTTGCACCAGATGTGGGTGCTGTTAAAAGTATATTTTTAGGGGTTGTTTATATTGTTTGTCATCATAGAAAATGTGCTATATGGGAGCACAATATATCATTATGCCATAGGTAGAATCTACAGATTTGTTTTTTACGGAGTTTTGAGGAAATCTGTGGAATTGGATTTAAAAACATGGCAAATGTTTACATATAAAAACGAGATTACTGCATTCTTCTTTCCGAAAGCACAAACAAATTAGCCAAAATATTCCTAATAAACGGACTTGAGTCAAATTGCTTCTGACCGTCATTTAAAATCAAACCCATGACCATTGGACTACAAGTCTGGAATAGTGTAGGAAACCCAGCTCCCATGTAACACATTTTACAGTGTTTAAATCCATTCTGCTGAGTTTTGCATCCCCCCGCCCCACAATCAACACAGAAAAGGTGAAAACGTGGGCAGATGTCATGTACTTTGCTTTTACTCTTAAGTGTTTTGCTCTTAAGCACTCTGTTACTATGGCAATATTCTCAAGTGTGCAATCGTTGACTTATTTCAGTTCATAGAGTCAGTGCTGATAGTCTTTTTCTCTGTGACTGCACCACCTTATGTCTTAAACGCTCTCAGTGGGTTCCCATAAATAATAAAAAAAGACTCTGGACTCAACCTGTCTTTGTTTTTTCTCTTGCAGCGCCCCCTACGTTTACGGACACGCCACCGCAGTACGTGGAGGCGAGGGAGGGTAGCAGCATCACTCTGACCTGCACTGCCTTAGGAAACCCCAAGCCGGTGGTCACCTGGCTGAGAGAGGGAGAGCAGCTGACTGGCAGCAAGAAATACATGGTACATCTTCGGTACATCTTACATTCAGTCATCATCCTATTTAGAATGATTGGAGCTTTAATAGGTAAAAATATCTAAACACACTTTAAGTAAGATCAATTTATTTAAGAAGACTTCTTCTCAGACTACATGGTCAGCAGTATGCAGACACCTGCTAATTAATGGGTTTGGCTAAGACCCTTAATTCTAATGAAGACAAATCTTAACGGTGAGACGTACAATTACATTTTAGAGAACTGCGTGCTGCCAACTTAGTGGCAACAGTTTAGGGAGGGCCAGCAGGACAATGCCACATGCACAAATGATTTACTGGAAGAGCTTGACTGGCCTGCGACAAACCCAAATTAACACCTTTGGGATGAATTGGAACACTGACTGTGAGCCAGGCCCCATTGCCCTACATCAGTGCCTGACCGCACCGAGGCTTTTGTGTCTGAATGGGAGCAAATCCCCAAAGACATGTTCCAACACTTAGTGAAACGCCTTAAGAGAAGACTGGAAGCTGTTAGGAAACACCAGTGTTCTATTAATATCCACAGTTTTGAAATTAAATGCTCAAGCACATATGGGTTGTGTTGTTTGGCTGTCTGCATTTACGATGCCTTGCAAGCTGTTTGGTGAGTGATGCATGGAGATTAAAATCTGTGAATTCTCATGTAGCGTGTATCGTTGTTGGTTGTTCTAAGTATAAATTAACCAAAAGTCAGCAAGAAAATTTGCTGTGAATCTCAAGATATATTGTTTAAAAATAAGTCTTTTAAAGATGTTGATGTTTTTGCTAAAAATGCTTATCAGGAAAATGATTATTTGCAGGGTGTGAATGCTAGTTCCAGATGATTTAGCATTTTTTTAGCCAGTGGCCGCCTTGAAAAAGTAGGAAATGATGATGTACTTTCCTTTCCTAACAGCGTATTTGAATTTAGTCTAACGATGAATTTGGTCCCCAGCGAATTCCGCTGTCTCCTTTTTCTTTTGGAAATGGAAGCATGAATCATCACAACCTATTTGTAGGAAAATGCTGTGCCAGTCGCAGCCCGTGTCGGTGGTCTGACAGATGAGGAACGTGCGCCTGCGGTGGAAACGCAGGCATAACTGACAAGCGTGTTTCCACCTTGCGCTGCATGCAGTTTCCGAGTGTGGAGGCGACGCAAGATTTGACAGAACAGGCAGTCAGTCTGGCTCCAGCAGGCATTGCCTCTCAGCACATCAGAGGAGCTACCCCTGAGGAAACATACAAATAAAAGACAAAAGAGGCAGTGTAGCCACTTCTGTCTTGCGTGCGAACGTTCGCTTTGATCCGTTTTCGACTAGCCACCTGCACCGTCCTTGTTAGCCATGTTCCTTGTTCTACATTTCCCACCATGCTGTTGGTCATGGCTAAAATGTATGTGAGGCATGTTTTAGCGCCATTTGCCATACTGTGGCTGCCACTCTTGATCAGTGGAGAGTAATGAACAGGAGGTGATGGCCGGCTGCTGCTTTTCTTTTGTGACCGCTTTTTAGCAAGGTTATTCTGTAACCTTGTGGCCTTACATATTCTCCTTCAATCTGTGGCACTGGGGTGTATTCCCAAAAGGGTGCATTTACAGTGTCTTGCAAGCTGTTTGGTGGATAATCCATGGAGATGAAAATCTGTGAACCCCCATATTTGCATATGTTGCATTTGAGTCCTCCTGGGAATTTCTTAGGAGAAGTAGGTGAAGTGATTTGTTCAGAAAAAATGGATGCTTCTTTCCAAGACAAAGAGCTCTTAGTGCCAACGCAAAAAAAGAACAGGATGTGCATTAGCTGTGTAATCAGTGGAAATTGATACGTTATCCATGCAGTTTCCTTTTTGTGCAGCCACAGGGAATTGTGGGAAATGTAGTGTTGTTTTTGCATGTTAAGCTAGAATAGGAGAAAATATATTTTAACATCGAAAAGGACAAACTTCAGCATTAGTTGTCACTCCCGCAATAAAAAAAAATCATTGTGGTGTCATACATGCATGATCAGTTTATAAATATGATTGTTCCAACCTGATTTAAATGCAGCATTAATTCCTGACCCTTTGCCGAAATGTTTCTGCTAGGTTTGTCAGAAAATGCGAATGCTGGCAGAAGCCCAAAGAAACTCGTGTAACTTTAAAAAATTGTGCCATATGCTGCAATTATTCTTAATGCAGATGCAATTAGATTATACCAATTATATATTTAATTATTTCTTCTGTGAGGAGAAATCCTTCTTCTTTGACTTCTTGGCTAATGCTTTTAAAAGCTGTTCCCACTGCAAACTAGCCGAAGTCCCAGATATTTACTCAAAAGAACCGTGTCATGACCTCACCTTTAAAAACAGTGGTGAGGAGGTTGGTGGTCCTCCATTTTGTTTCTGCTGCCATGGCTAGAAGCTAGAGAAAAGCAGGAATGTGGTGAAGGAACATGCAAGCTGAAGTGCAAAAGACACAGATGTCTTGTCTTGATGTGCCGGGCTCGTTTCTCACCCGACACTCTTACACTCTTTAAATAAAGCTCTCGGCACACACACAACATTTCAGAGTTTATTACCTGCCCCAGTCTGGGTCATCATTGTGATGTGGCCGTCAGTGACAGGATAGTGAAACAGGCCATCATGTGATGTGCTTGTAAGATTGTGTCAGCTGTCCCCAGGACTTGACACACCTTAGGATATTGTGTGGGAGGGACAACAAGGCTAGTCTCCTCTGGCTAAAGCTATTGATGTGCAGGGAATGAAACACAACCCGCTCCTCTGCCAAAACATCCTGTCAGGAACCCATGCAGTAATTCACATCATCCATCATGTCATGTTTGGGGAGGTGCACCCTTTCAAACCCAGAAGGGACCAATGTTGTACAGTTCTTCGAATCAGCAACTGACAGGCAGACAGCAAAAAAATCTGAATTCTGGCTCCTAGTTTTATTTTATCTAAGTCTAAAGCACAGCAATCCTTATATATCATTGATTATGCAAAATGCAGTAAAGGCCCTTTGACATGACTTGCCAAATGTCCAACTCTGTAGAGTGAAATGTCAGCTAAAGCAGTTGTATGTTACATACATTTATGACGTAAGCATGTATGTCCTTGTAATGACAAGATGTTTTTTCCCACCAGATTATACATTATTTCAAAAGTTCAGTAAGTGTTAAACCATCAGCATTTATAAAAAGATCTCAAATGCTTCATTGTTTATTTTTGTTTGAGTTAACCTAGGGTCTAGACTAATTTACATTCGCCAAGAGCATCCTTGGTAAAATTTGGTTTACCCAACCAAATATACACTTCTTGTTCAACCATTTGTCTGTGATACTATGTCTGCAACACTTTTCACGAGCGATTCACTGATTCATCAGTGAATCAGTAGTTTACAATCAGTTCAGCTCTGTATTTAGAATCCAGTAACGGTTGTTAAGGACATTGAAATTAATGGGTGTTTTGTGGTTGTTTTCTCAGGTGAGTGATGGTAGTCTGACGGTGCAGGCCATTGCGCGGGAGGACCGGGGAGCCTACAGCTGCCGTGCCCACAGTGACCAGGGTGAGGCGCTACACACCACCCGCCTTCTGGTGCAAGGTAAGATTGGCAAGTCTGTTTTACATATTGTTGTGTTTATGTGGATTAAATAATTAATTTTATAGAGCATAGGTGGCCAGTAAATTTTGATATGTACTTGCATAGTTAAATATACAATACGCTTATGTTAGCAAAATAATCAGTCAGATAAATGATTATTTTTATGATTTAATTTTTACTTAAAAAGTCAAATATTTAAAAGCGTCTATCTGTTCTATTCTGTTAGGATTAAGGCTAATTGTAATGTGCACCAAATTGTGT
The DNA here is from genome assembly GCA_036877575.1 of Botia almorhae. NCBI lineage: Eukaryota > Metazoa > Chordata > Actinopteri > Cypriniformes > Botiidae > Botia > Botia almorhae. Next base: position 19,162 of record JAZGTJ010003945.1, read on the forward strand.
TTTTCTGCACCAAAGAGATATTTATTAGAAACAGTTGTTGGACATAATAAACAAAAAGAAATAAAAAAAACTGATAGTCAAGAAAAGCCAGAATGTCCTTTATGGTCAGTGTTTGTCCTTTCTCTCACGCTATTGGGTTCTGTCAATACTATGCAAAAAGAGGCAAAGACTCTGAGCCTTCATTGCTGCCTGGTTAATTAGTCTCTTTCATTGAATCTGTGTGTGGACACATCAGTGTTGTTTGGCCTTTATGTCTCGTCACTCTAAGCACGTCTGCGGCAGTCAATACGCCCAGTCCTCTCCATCTGCACAGATCACTTCCTGTCACTCAACTCCTAATGGAGCCTTCCAGTAGAAGCTGTTTACAGCCCTGATCAGAGTGATGGAGGTTATATACTGCAGGTTTACGGTTACCGTCTGTGCCTACACACTCCCTCACCTTGGGAGAGGATGGTTTATTTATTTGTAGTTGATATGAGGATGTTTTGTAGCTTTCTTATATCTAGTCTGTGATGCTGTTTCACCACTTTGATGAAAACATTAGCTTAGACCAGAGTTAAGTTCCATGCTGGTCAGTCTAGTTTGGTGCTGGTGTAGCTGGTTGTCCATAGGAAGGAAAGAGTGTCTTTAATATCTCAGTTATTTCTCATTGATAGCAGTGAGATGGAATGGAGCGTAAAGACTGTGCTTGGTTTTTCCAAGATGCCAAAGTTTGCAATTAAAAGACATTTTTAATGACTTCAAACATTCCTCATTAAATTATTCTTAGATCAAGTTACAGGTACGTTAGCCTCATTAATTGAGTAGTTCTGTTCTTTTTACTGTATGCCTACAGTTGTGTTACTAGTTTTCATTTCTATGTCCTTGCTTTTAGGAACACGAGGACAAAGTTAATTCTTAAATGAAAAAGCTGAGAAGTCTCTTAACGAATGAAAAGTATGTTAAAGTAATAAAATTTTGCACTGGGGGACCAAGACACTGTTTGACCTTGTGGTGGCCAGCTACAGTATGCTGGTTCTTCAGCAACCTATAGTGTCAATACCCAATACTGCAGGACACATGCAGCACCTAAATAAAAATCTGATCCTGTTTCGTCTCCACTGTGGCTGATTGATGTGAGAACAGTCGGTCTGATACGTGTGTGCGTGTCTGTATCACCCACATGGAATCAGAATAATCCTGATTCATTCTGAATCAGCACCATGGATTGGTACCACAGTCGCTCCTTATATGGCCTCAGCATTAGTACAGCATGATGAAGCAGTTTCAGTTTATTATCCATGGACTGTGTACAGTTTGACAGCAAACATGAGGAAGCTGCCTGTCACTGGCTCTGTGGCTTTCACTGCAGTCAGATTTATGGCAGTGGAGCGTGGCTGTGAATACATAGCAGCGCGCTAACCCGCAGCCTTTACTGGCAGACACAGAGAGTTTAGAGGACACGTGTGATTACAGGGGAAACATACAGGCTTTACTGAAAAGCCTATTGGATGCGTAGAGCCTATTGTTCATGCTTCATGCTTTAAAGTCACCATAAAATCAAAATAAACTGTTCTTTTTAAAAAAAAAATTAATATTGCAGTGTTTATTTTATATGATTTATCTGTGCACGACATTATTTTTTTTAAATGTTAATTAAATCTTCATATTTAATTAACCTAACCTACCCTCTTTTCCACAAAATGTTATCTTGTTTCCAATGGCCAGACAGTTTCTACCCCTTCAACTTTAGATGATCCAATCAAATTTCAATGGATGAAATTTTTACTACATTTTTTTCTTATTCTAGAAGACATTTTATTAGGACATGCAACACCATAGGAGAGTAAAAGCCGCCACATATTGCATTACGTGGTGACTGTAATTGAAATTAGATGCTGCATTCAGTACATTCAATACAGAATATATTTGTGATGATTTTTAATCTCTATATAACATCAAACAACATGTAAATATTCTGACATTTTTAATGTGCTTTAATTTGCACGTTCCTAATTAAAGAGATTTACCCAGTGAACCCATCTTGCATTCATAAAATAATGTTAGCATTATGTTGTTTGTTATGTTGCTCAGCCCTACTTGGAATATGGAGCTTCAAATGGTGTGATTCAGAAGTGAATCATCTGCTCTGGTCTGAGCACCAGCAAGTCAGATGGAGACACATATGAGCTGCGCCGAGCCAAAATTGCCTTGGCCACGGGCTGTTTTGTTTAGTAAACTAGCAATATTGTTTTTACGAAAAGCAATATTCTCATGAAGCCACTGGAGAGGCACTCTAGTTAAAAACCTGCTTCAATAACTCGAGCATGAGAGACGGCGTGGATATTTTTAGGTGCTTTCAAGTGATGCCTTTTGCGAATTCATTTTAATTAAGCTGCGCTACTGTCAATAATCCCCTCGGACGCAGTGTCGCATCCCCTCGGACGCATTTACTGCACGTTAAGAAAATACGCAGAAAGCTCTCAGCGTAGTCCACACATTAAGATTAGAAGATATTTCACTGCTAGTCACGAGTTTGTTTATGCTAAAGGCAAATCATTTACGCTGTGTCTTTCTGCAGAGCACCTGCAAATCTCACACTGGTCACAGTGTCAGGCAGCGTGCCTGCCACCCACACGTCTAATTAAGAGTCTATTGGCAATTTAAGTGACAGCCTCGTGCAGGAAGGATAATATTCTCTGTGGGCTAGTCTGACGGTAGTATCCTAGCTGCTACACAGGAAGTGTCCTTTAGTGGACGGGTTTATATACATGTTTAAACCTGGAGGAGAATTAGGATAATTGGAAGTAAACTACACTTGTGACAGTGCGTATTAGGAAAGCGTTAGCGAAAGTTTACAGTAAGTACACTATAGATTGGAAGCTGAGCAGCTAAACGCGTGTTGTGAATACACATTGAAAATATGCGACAATCACGCTGTTAGCATGTGAGAATGGTGCAATAAAATCGCTTAGCAATCCTCTTTGTGCAAAGTTACATCTTTTATACATCCAAGCTTGATGTGGTAAGGACAACAAGAAGAGATATAACTGTCTCTAGGTGACATAACTATCTATAACACACTGTTTAGATGGACTTGAATTGGGTATCGAAGGCTTGCATTGTAAGTCTATTGTAAAATGATCTTTTCAACAGTTTGCCACAGGTGCTGCACATATTAGGCTAAAAAGGGCTCGGAATAACTGTCTTGTTTATAACACAAACCTCTGTCTCCACCAGGTCCTCCATACATTGTATCGCCACCTGAGAACATCACTGTCAACATATCCCAGAATGCCCAATTTACGTGCCAAGCAGAGGCGTATCCTGGCAACCTGACCTACACCTGGTTCTGGGAGGAGGACAACGTCTACTTCAAGAAGTAAAGTTATGATCGAGTTCACTACTGTGCCAAAGTCTTAAAGCCTTGAAAACAGACAGTTCCTGTGTGTGTGTGTGTGTGTGTGTGTGTGCCACAGTCACACAGTTCAGATTAGAGCCGCATATATTTTTAGACCCAGAATCCCTGAATCTCAGGCCCTCTGCAGCTGCATTAGGACGAATGGTAGCGCAATGACGTGGAGGCACAGACAGCAGGTTTTTATGCCGGGATGGGAACATCTTGTGACACTGTGCTTGTGTCATCACACGCCTAAAAAAACATGCTGATCATCTAAAGTGGAGCCAGGAGCCGTTCTGACTCCCCCAAGCGTGGCCGTATTGACCCTCTATATGCAGGCCTGTGGTCTGTTCCCTCTTTGTGGAAACTGTCCAGAATAGTGTTTGAAATGAAGGTTTCCGGTACTTTTGAACGGAAGGATATTCATGGGAACATTTATATAGCTGGCCAACACACTGCTGAACTCATATCACACCTCATCCACAGAATTATAATTAACCACAAACATATTTTATTTGCTTAGAATGATTTTATTTGTTTTGCAGACGGACGGGAATTCTCAAGGTTGTAATCTATAGAAAACAATTGTTATGTCCTTGAGATATTAAAGCAATAAACAGGCCTACATGAACGTTGTGTCAACGTTCATCACATCCACCATCATATGCGTGTTTCTTTAGCAAATATTTCTGGTTTATATGCCAATATTTTAGCTACCGATAAGATTTTAGTACTGTTTTTAACACATTTACCATGTTAAAGTTCACTGATTTATCCACAAAATCAGCACAGAAATGCAAAGGTTTTTTGGTCTCTGGGTATGACGACACGCCAAGAAAGGCTATATGTTACAGTGTTTTTTAACAGCACAAAGAGCATTACAAAAATATGACCAAACAAATGAATGATCATTTGTATTACCGTTCATTTTTAATATCTCAGGATGTTTCTCTAAAAATAATATTGTTAGACTGTTTTAAAAATATGCAGTATTTCTACCACGGAACTGAGCAAAGATTCCACTGCAAGAGCCTGTATCAGCTCTAGTTCTTCTGGGTGTAATCATATGATAATATTTTTCAAACAGATTATCTGTCTTCTCTTCCCTGCAGTGATCTAAAGCTCCGCGTGCGCATCTTTATCGACGGAACCCTCATCATCTACAGAGTGAAACCAGAGGATGCTGGGAAATACACCTGCAGTCCCAGTAACAGTCTGGGCATCTCCCCCTCTGCTTCTGCGTACTTGACCGTGCAATGTGAGTTTGACCTTTTAACCCTAACAGCCTGCCGCACCAGCCCAGTGTCTGAAATCTGCGTATCTCTAAAGTGTTTTAGTATTGTACCGTTAGAGCTGGTGATCGGTAGAGATGGAGCAATTTACACCTTTTTTGAAATGCCGTGGTGGCTGCCAGACATCTGAGATATTTTAGTTGCTGCATCTCTCTGGAGCGTTCGAGTGTTCACTTCCATCTGCATCGAGAGTCTTGTGGTACTGCAGAAAGTAGCAGATAAGCCCCGAGTCTGAGCTGCTTTTGTCTGTACAGCCATTTGTCTGTCTATCTGTCCATCTGTCTATGTTAATAATTGTCCCCTGTCTCACTTTGTGGTTGGAAAAGACAGATTGGGACATGCTTACTTCCTGCCATCACCTTGGCAAATTTTCCGTTATAAATGATGGGCAAAAATGGTCACTGAACTTGTTTTATGCAATGTAATAAAATAAAAAGCATTAAACTTGTATGAAAGTTAAGATATAAATTTACATCTGTATATGTGCACCCCTGTGACTGCATATGTTGAATTTATATTAATGCCCAAGTCTGCTATATCTCTTATAGTTAATGAACTACATCAAATGTATAATTTCTGCGCCATTAACGTCACCAAATGAAATCGTAAAACTAATGATTGTTTTCAAACAAGTTTCTTAAATATTTCCTCATCTGCCACCAGTTGGCGGGTGAGTTTTCAGAAGGGTGAATCGACTGAGTACATTTACGTTTATACATTTGTAAGATGTTTTAATTGAAAGTGATTTACAGTACTTTAAAGCAGTATGTTACATTTTGCCAGTATGTCTTTGTGACCCACTAGATCACCAGAAAAGAGGTCAAGGGGAGGCAGGGGGTCCTAATGCATTAAACAAGGGGGGTGTAGCACAGCAGTCCATGTATCTCATAAGCGAAGAATTCTGGAAGGCCATGCTAAATTCTGTCTTATGCAGAACAGTGACTGACTCTCTCATTAACAGCTTGCACTGTCTGTGCCTCTGGGGTTGTGCTTCATCAGTCAGCGACACCCCAGGGCTGCTACAGGTGATAGAACATCACAGGAAAAGAGCTTTAAATAACATTACATTTGTATCACCCAAATCATGTGTGACACTGGCTTTGTTCTAACACAAAATGTTTTAAACTTTAAAGTCCACAGGAAACCAAAATGCACCATATTTAGTTTCCTGATTCATGCTCCTATTGTTATTGTGCATAATTCATCAACGCATGTTATTTTAAACAGAAAATGTACTCTTAAAAGATTACAAAAAACATCTATAATACTTTGCCTCTGAAATGACTTTTATAACAGGTGACGTCACAAAACCCTCTTATTTTTCAATCCCTTCACAATCCCTCATAAATCTTGATTTGCTAGCAGACGGTTGCAGATGCTATTAGGGAAAAGACATGGTCATTCTAGCAAACATTTGATTGGAATCAAATAAGCATGGTGCAAGATGAGTCATCAGTCAATTTTTTTTAAATGCATATATCTGCTGAAGGTTTGAAATACACTAGCATTTAGAGTAGATGACCTCAAGGCTAACACACAGAATAGAAACAACAGAACTCTATTTCATGTGCTCTTTAAACTTTCCACATTTCTTTAGATTATGCTTTTTGAAAATGTCTTAAAAGCAGTTGTTCCACATCTTATCATCCTTGTTTCCCATTTCTGCTCTGCACAGACCCTGCCCGTGTTGTGAACATGCCACCTGTCATCTATGTTCCGAGAAAATTGCCCGGAATCATTCGCTGCCCAGTGGACGCCAACCCCCCAGTTACATCAGTCAGATGGGAGAAAGACGGATACCCCCTACGAATCGAGAAGGTCAGTAATCTGTTGACATCTGACATCTGAAATGTCAAGACTCTTGACTGTCACTTCAGGCTTTGTTGGAGAGCACTACACATCACTGATTGTGCTGTTGTAGTATCCTGGATGGAGCCAAATGGCAGATGGAAGCATTCGGGTGGCAGAGGTCACTGAAGACTCCCTTGGCACCTACACCTGTGTGCCTTACAATGTCCTAGGTACCATGGGACAGTCCCCTCCGGCCACTCTGGTGCTAAAGGTGAGTCCGTGTGGTATAACTATATCAAACCTTTGTAGATTTTGAGTTAAAAGGCCTTGATGGGCCAAAAATATCTGAACTTTGAGAACTCAAAATTACCTTTACAATCAAATTTTATTATGGACGATGATGAAATAATACAAATGCATGATTCTCATCCGTATATAATTTTAGTCTAATTTAGTCTGTGTTTAAAACAATCATGGGACAATAGGACCCCCCTTACTTCAACGTGAGGCCCGGGGGGGAGTATCGTCAAGAGGCAGGGAGAGAGCTGGTCATCCCCTGCGCTGCTTCTGGAGATCCTGAGATCCCAACCATTGTGTGGAGAAAGGTACTGTAGACCAACACCACTGATCCAGTATTTTTCCCATGTGCACAGATGATAATTTAAAATGAGCGAATGGTTTATTTTGTATTTCAAGGTTGGGAAGCCCAGCAGAAGCAAGCATAACATCTTACCAAGTGGTAGCTTACAGTTTGGGTCTCTGAGCAAAGAGGATCATGGGGAGTGGGAATGTGTCGCCACCAATGTAGTAACAAGCATCACTGCCAGCACACGCCTTTTTGTAATAGGTAATGATTCTGTGCTCAGAGAATTAACACATTGAAGTGTTTGTTTTTCAGAAGAAAACTGAGAAGTCTATTGTCTATAAAAAGCAACCTTTATATTATATAATCTAAATATAAATGATTATATTATATTATTAAAGAAAAGTTGTATCACTATCATTGTTTATTTAAGTGTAACAAATGCAAATATGTTTTTAAATCTTTTTAATTTGGTCTTGTTCTTTTGGCCCTTGCTTTGAATATTTTGATGTAAAATAATTACTTATTTGTCAGGCATTACATAATGTTTGTTATAATAAGTGCTATGAACAAATTGAATTAACTGCAGCATCTTGTTTCTGCACTGGCAAAGGTTTTCTGGCAGCCCTTCAGGGCTTTTTAAGGACACAAAATGTCAGTTATGTGATTTCTCAATGGCGAGTAGCTCACCATGACTCTAACTCAGCTGTCACATCTGTAAATTCGCCCTCGGATGACAAGTGATGTGTCAGCGTGCACAGACCCCACACATGAATTATTTATTTGGCCATGTAGTGGTGTCATGACAGTCCAAAGACTTTGCTTAATGAGGGAGTAATTAACAGATCCTTTACAGCTGCTGTGTGCTGACAAGATATGGTTAGAACTCTTTCCTTCACTTTAGCATCTCACTATAGTCCAGCACTCTTCTGCTGTTCTCAGACTGGGTCAGTCTGTACTCAGCGGAAGTTTACTGTCAGGTCAGAAGAGCATTGGTAGGAATAGGGCAAGGTCAGACAGATGGATCTCTTCCCAAAAATCTGTTGTTTTCTTACAAGAAAATTCTGGTTTAAAGACTCATGCTCACTAATTAAAGGGGTAGTTCACCCCAAAAATAAATTGGGATTGTATTCTCACCTTCATGTAATTCCAAACCTGTATCACTATTTCATGGAACAGCAAATGTGATGTTTAGCTAACCATATAATAGCTTTAGGTCAAATTAAGTTATTCAGTATTAAAAAATGCTTTGCTTTTCACTGCAAGAACATTTTAGATAACTTTGAGATAACTTTTAGAAAATGTTTTAAACATTTTCAAAAATGTTTCAAAATGTTTTTTACGCCAATGTTTCAAAAACGTTCCCTGTTAGCTGGGGTACTGTATATTGGAATCTGTTTGCTAGTGGTCATTTTGCAAATGTTTTTCAGTAGATGTGATTGAGCCACTAACATGAATATGAAGTTAATAGAATTTCAGTTGAAAGTTTCTGCCTGAGTGTCAGTGCCACTGTAAAAGATTTTTCGTTGCTTGCCTGTGCAAAACACCTCCGTTTAATTCAAGGTTGTGACTGATTGTTTTCTAGGCATTGCAGTAAGGTTACAAAGGTGTTTTTGAGTGGTTTGTATTGTATTGCTAAGTGGTTGCTAGGGTTGGTTTTCTGAATGATTATTAGACATTGTTTACTGGCCAAAGTCCAAAGGACGCAGCTCCAAGTTTCTTAAAATCTAAAACCCCAAATATGAGCAATAGTAATAGTGATGCTTGTCTTTGCCAACACCATTAATAAAAATATCACTGTGCTTCAGGCACCAGTCCACACGCGCCAACTAACGTCCACGTGTCAGCTTCCACAAACTCTGCTAATGTTTCCTGGGAACCTGGATATGACGGAGGCTTTGAACAGACGTTTTCCGTCTGGTACGGCCCGGTGTAAGTCATGCTAAATATAGTTCCTTACTCATCTTTATTTCCGAATCAACTCGTGACACAGTTGAGTCTATTTTTTCCAGCAATATGTTAACGTGCTAATCTTATAGCACCCCTCTTCGCTTCTGGATGCCAGATTGTAAATGATATAAATCAAAGAGACCATTCAAATTCATTTAATTTACATTTAATTTTTCCAAATTGTTATATTTTAGAGCCGTTCTTGTTTATAAATACTATTTTTAGTTACTTGATTAAAATGATATTACCTCAAGCTGACACTGCAGTAAATGGCATCTGTGAGGCACTGTGAATAATATCAGTATGGTCTCAGCACATGCCAGTGCTAAAGTGATAAAATTTGAACATCTAGGCAATGTAATGCAGTTATTTGTCATTCTCCTGACATTTCTGTGGGAAACTGATGACATGAAGCTGCAGTGAATCACTTATTAAATCTGTGCTGGATGTCATAAAGGTTAATTCAATCATTCACTTCAATAATATGATTTTTTTTTTTGCTTTGGAAGCCATTGCAAAAAAATGAAGGGAACAATGACATTTTTTACCGGTTCTAAATATGATTTTAAACGTGATGGCTGTTTAAGGCATTTAGTGCATATGAGAGTGTATATTGTATACGTTTTGTCTATTTAATTTTAATGTTTACGCTTAATAGGAGAAAGGTTTTTTTAAACTGTGTTTGGACATCTCAGATTTTGACAATCAGGGTTCCAAAATTGTAAACCTTTATATAAAATAAATAAAAATCATATAATATTTAGTTGGAGGAAAACCTCTTAAGCTACTTTCACATATTTTAAGAAAGACAATATATATAACAAATATATGTCGGCACCTTTACATGCACATATATTGTACATGCCTTTGTAATATGTTCCATGCCAGTTAGACTGCATGAAACAAAAGGATTACATTTTTTAAATGCAAATTATGTATATCATTGTCTCAAAGTTAATTTGTTATCATCCAATAGGAAGATAAAAAACGATTTAGGGCCTCATGATTGGCTGTCCATACCTGTGCCTGGCTCTCAGACGTGGTTGGTGGTGCAGGGGTTGGAGCCAAAGACTGCCTATCAGTTCAGTGTGTTGGCTCAGAACAAGCTGGGCACCGGCCCCTTCAGCGAGGTAGTCACTTTGACTACAGGAGGTGGGTGGCACTTTACACACATTGTGTAATGATTAATTCAGTCTTCTAAGTGACCTGTTATGTAATATTCCCTTAGTTGTCAGCACAACTTTCCTATGTCTTAATATACCATCCAGGGTATCCTATAAGTACCCCTGAACCACTGGTGCTTCTAACTCCACCACGATGCCTCACAGCCAACCGGACACAGCAAGGTGTATTGTTGACATGGCTTCCTCCAGCCAATCACTCTTCACCCATTGACCGTTACATCATCGAGTTCCGTCTGGGAGAACGGTGGGAGGTTCTGGACGACTTGATTCCCGCAACGGAGACTGAGATCATAGCAAGAGACCTCATTCAGGTAACTCTTGTTCTGATCATATTAGTACTAATATCAACGGAAGTAAACAACGTGTGTTATAGATTCCCCAGTGACAGAATATTAGTTAATATATCCTCCAGTAGAGGCATTGCTAACGTCCTGGGCTAAAACCATTAGCACCATATCATAATGCACAGCTACTGTACATACAGGTGTATATATATATATATATATATATATATATATATCAAACTATAGTTTTCTTCCCAGGATTTTGTGTTAATGCTGCCATTAAGGTTTGGTAGAAAAAAAAGTAACTTATTTTGAAATAAAAAAAATTAAATCTGTGATACAGGGGATTGAAATTAAACCATAAATGTAAAAGTACTTACAGATGAATCTTTTAAGACAGTTAAATTAATTGTGCTGTGGGTTGAGAGGGGGTTCTGATGTCAGAGAAATGTCTTTTTTTATAGACCCCATGAAATCACTATGAGCATAGTTTTCATTTTATTTGGTCGCATATTTCCTATTGAAACAGGACGTTTTGGTATATTAAAGGGTATGCTCCCTTTTTATTAAATAGCCAATTAGCCTCAGTTACATAACATCAATATTTGTGGTTGTCATAAAAATTATTGTAAAGGAATTACTGTAAGGAAAGTAAATTATTGTATGAAAAACAGTAATTTTACATGCAGGTATCTGGTAATGTTTAGGAATGCACTAGCATATATATATATAGCCTCAAAACTAACACACAAGGCCTTAATCCTATGAATCCTTAGTCCTATGAAACCAAATGCTTTTTTTAGTTCATGTAAAATTGCAATCGTATGTCAGCTCTGTAATTACTGAGAGAAGTAACACAGGGAATGTGTTTTCAGCTGAAAAGCTCAGAGGATATTATTTTAATTCAGTCTGTTATACATACAGCACAGTCTGTGACAAACGTTCTTGTTATAAATTGGTAGATCTGACACTTACACTTGTTGGCCTCAAAGGATTTGTAACCCACTGACCTGTTTCTCTTTCTCTTAGGACTCTTGGTATGAATTCCGAGCGCTGGCTGTAATGGATGATCTTGTCAGTGAGAGTAGTAATGTGGTGGGAGTGTCAAGTACAGGTGAGAATAAGGGGCGTCGCTCAAATGCACCAATTCATTGCTTTAGCCGTCTAGAGCTCCCTGCTGCCCCTCGCTGGTCATTATAGTTAGTGCCCTTATGCTTCTTGTTGTTATGTTGATTTATACAGGGGCGTCATGCACCTATTTTCTTTTGTGAGGGGGAACCAATGCCAGTCCTGGTACAATAAAATAGGACTAAATTTCACAACAAATAAAAAACATTTCGTGACAACCTCCAAGCCTATTCCTTAAATAAAGGACATGCAACGTGTTTTATATGTAATATTTTTAGACACAACATATAACAAAGATTTAAAAATCACTTGACTTCAAAAAAAGGAGGGAAAGTGCCCCCTAAATTTGAAAGGGCATGACGCTTTTGATGTCATAGCGTTGGCATAACTGCTCTTGTTTGCTCTGTATTTCACACTAAATGCTACGTTGTAAATGTACGCTTGCTGCATTCCATCTTTTTTTCATGTTCTGGAGTGTGTCTCCTCTCTCAGACCCCTTCCCTCCCACAGAGATTTCAGATGAGGGGCTGGCCAGGCCAGTAGTGGCCGGAATTGTAGCCACCATCTGTTTTTTGGCCGCTGCCATCCTCTTCAGCACGCTCGCTGCATGCTTTGTCAACAAGCAACACAGACGCAAGCTCAAACGTAAGCGAGGTAGGAATTTTACTTCATCATACTTTTTTTAGTATTGGCCTGTCAGGAATCAACTGTGTTTTGGAAGAAAGAAGATGAGATGGAAAAATGTACTATAGCATTAGGTAAACGGTCATTGGGCTTCTGTTTGACCAAAATTAAAACTTAAGCTAAGAAAGCAAAATTCTTTGGAAAAAACAAGAAATTCTGGTTATACTGGTCTGAAAACTGAAATGCATATTTTAGCTAAATCTATTTGAAGCCTGTAAATTTAGTTTTTTTATGCATAATGTGTGAAATATTGATTTAAAAAGGGGTTTTAAAGGCATTTTTGCTTCCTAGATTTTTGGTCTCTGCAATTTTGGTGCAGTCCTTACATATTTAAAATATTGGACTTCTTCTTATACGTTATTGCTTAAATATTAAATTACCTGATCCCTTCTGATTACCACCTCTAATGCCAGTGCTATTCTTGTATTTAAAAGCAAAGGTTGTAATAAAGACCTAAAGCATATTGTCATGCTTATGTGACATTGTGTTGCATTTGTCTGTAGACCCTCCGCTATCGATTACGCACACAAGGAAAAGCATTGAATCTCCGTAAGTACCAGTGCATGGTAACATCCATCATACTTTGCACTTTGGCAAAGCTGTTGACACACAGGATCCCTTCAGCACATGGCTTGAGAGAGAGAGCGCATGTACAGCTAGAAAAATAAAACAGCTGACCCCAGCAGCTGCTGTGTTACATGAGGGATGCATGGAGGAGGATTTGAGTGGTCACTAAAATGGCTGCTATAAATGCATCTGTGCTTTCCTCTGCTTTTCAGCACTGAGATGCATTGATTGGCCATTTCAAACAATCTTCTCAAGCTTTTCCTTTTTTTGTCAGTTTGTCGCAGAACCCTTCAATGGTGCAAGAATATAGTATCAACCTGCGAACAGTGCAGGCATGGCAGCATGTCACTTTCTCATTTAAACAAAGCTAAAGGGGGAAGAAGAATATTAAGGGTAGAACCAACAACCCAGTTTACACTGGAACTCTCTGATCCGATTTCATTGTGGCCTTCATAGAGCTGCACTTTCATGCTCCCATCCCATTCATTTCCCCATACCAGTGTGAAACCATAGTCTGGTTGACCGCCCACTCTGCCCCATGTCTATTTTGTTTCTCACCACAGGCCTCCTCTTACCCCCTTGCCTGGCATTGAGCCCTACTGGGAAGAGCCAGACAGGAGCAGCTACAGGCCCCCATCCACCAGCCCTCAGTGAGTGCTTGCACCTGCACCTCTCTCTGTGGCAGACACCACCACCTGTCTGTCTGCCTTAGCTGCATGCTTTCAGTTAGTGGTGCGGAGCAAAATGAATTATTATTGGGGGAATAAAAACCTTCAGCAATTAGCTGCTCCTAATTCTGACACTTGTTTGGTCCTTTATTGTTAGGATGGGTTTTTTTTT